>CAUYQG010153812.1:0-10896 GCA_963574415.1 Tarsius wallacei
ATCCACTCACCTCAGCCTCCCAAGGCGCGGGATTACAGGCTGAGCCACCGAGCCCGGCTTCAAAATATACATTTCATGAAAATCTTACCAAAGTGAAAAATATGTTTTATATAATAGAAAAATCCTCCAACCTTTCTTCACTATCCAGTTACAGCACATTTTTATATTTATTTTGTTACTTTTTGTAATACAAAAATAATTTATCTTGAAAGTCAATATCAATTTTATAGTGATTAAGAACATAGACCCTGGGCAGTTTCATGCCTAAGTCTTCTCATTGGTAAATTAAGATAATTATAGTACTTACCTGGTAGTGTGGTCTCAGGGGTCAAATGAATTAGTAGGGTAACACATGTTAAAAAACAAACAAAAACAAAACAAAACAAAAACTAGAAGAATATCTAGCATGTAATAGATAATCAATATTTGGAAATATTAATATGAACATGTATGTTTTTAAAGTGATAACTATACATAATAAATTATCAGATGAATACCAGGTAGACTAGACTCTAAAAGATTTGGAAAAAAAAGAACAGAGAAGGTAGGGAGAAGAAGGAGCAGACATCTGAGGACTGAGTTAATACAAAAGAGTCAGGAATCAGGAGATATTTTACATATTGCACTTTGTAATTTTTTACATATTGCACTTCAGAAGTTGAGAAGTTCTTTTTATGAGCATTTTGGGATTGTCAGATTAATTTCAAAATCAAATAACTAGCAAAATGTGATAATAAATTAGTGTTTCTCTTCTGAAAATTGGTAAGATGAGGGACTGTGTGATGTACCTCATAGAATACATGAGAAAATTAAGGGGCATATTGTATTTAAAGTGTTTAGCACAGAGCTTGAATAAAATAAACATTGAAATCCTGGATATTGTTATTAGTGTTGTTATTTTTATACCCCTGTCTAAGTAATTTTCTTTTTGGTCTTAATAGTTGTATACACGCTTATCTATGGTATTATAGCAGAGCCTTCTAGGGTACACCCAGTATTAATATTTTCCTTTTTCAGTAATAGAACCTCCTGAGTTTTAATTAGGCACACATCTGCCCAGCTAGAGACTACATTTTCCATTTTCTCTGCAATTAAGTACATTACCATTTTTTCCTGCCATGTGACTAAGTTCCTGAATAAGAGATAATGAGCAAAAACATATATATGTATTTTTTCAACCCATTCCATTAAAATAACTAGGCAGATGCATTTTTTGTTACTTTTTTTCCCTTTTTCCATGAACTGAAGATGAAGGACCATGCTGTTGATTAGCTTGGACCAGGTGGAGTAAGTCAATATTCTAGGGGAGCATATAAAATGGGGTTCCTAGAATCAGTAGCATCCGCCTATGTCTGTTAACACATGTAAATTTATTAAGAATGAAAATGTTCAGGCCCCCATGTCAGACCTACAAAGTCAGATACTCCGGTGGTGGGCTCTGCAATCTGTTTTTACACGCTCTCCAGAAGATTCTGATGCTCATAAAGTTTGAGGACTACCTCTTTAGGGAATAACACATCAGCAAGGTAGAGGGCCCCTGGGTCTCTACATGACTTCATGGAGCCGAGCTGCCTGCCTGCCATAGATTTACCACTCTTATACCAGAAGTAAATCTCTATTTTGCTTGAGCCACTGAGTTTTTGTGACTCTTTGCTGCAGCAGATTATCAGGCACTCTAAAACTATGGAGTATCTTTTGTCTTCTCAGTTTACCACCAGCCATGGGGAAATAACAAGTAAATTTTCCTCGAAGACCTATTAATAATTAAACACTGTTTACAGAGGAGAAGAGAAAATTGACTGATTTTCAGTTTGCTGAACCTATTAATCAAAAACATACAAAACACATACTCATAAACTCACTGACAGACACACATTACACGTAAATTTTTCAGTTGTAGAAATAGGCTTCTCAGATGTAAAGTAATTAATGCAGAAGTAAATCACATGCAATCGGGATGATACCCAAGATATGCTTCAATAATTTTATAATTAATCATATCGTGGAGCTAGAATTCACATTTTTAATTAATTTATTTGATTCAGTGAGATCCAATAAAATACAATAAATATTTCATAAGAGCATATTGTACCAGAAACAGTAGAAGGAAATGGAAAAACAAAGATGATTAAGATATGAAAACTACCCTATAGGAGCTTACAGTCTCATGAGATAATATCAGTTGCATTCCCAGAAGTTCACTAGGAGTTACACATTTCACAACACCCTCTCTAACTCATTAATCTTATTTAAAATTTATTGTGTGTATTTAAGGTATACAATGTGATGTTATGGGATACATATAAATAAAATGGTTACAAGAGTAAAACAAATTAACATATCTTTCATGTTACATAGTTACCCATGTTTCATTTGTTTTGTGACAAGAGCAGCTAAGATCTACTAATTTAGTGGGAATTCCAAAACAGTACAACAGTATTACCTATAGTCCTTGTGTTATACATTAGATCTCTAGACTTGCTCATTTCACATATCTGCTCCTTTGCCACCTCCTTCCACCCCTAATCCCTGATAAACACTGTTTTGTCTCTCTCTCTATACTTGGCTTTTGTTTTTAAGATTCCAAATATAAGTGAGATCATGCAAATTTTTTCTTTCTGTGTCTGGCCTATTTCACTTAGTATATTATCTCCACATTCATCCATGCTGTGGCCAGATCTCCTTTTTAAAGGATGGATAGTATTCCTATGTTGACTCTTGAATAATGGGAAGGTTAGGGGAGCCGATTCCCCATGCAGTCAAACATCCATGTATAGCTTTTGACTCCCCTGAAACTTAACTACTGATAGCCAACTGTTGTCCAGAAGCCTCACCCTTGACGAAAATAGTCAACTAACATATATTTTGCATATTGTATGTATTACATGCTGAATTCTTACCATAAAGTAAACTGGAGAGAAGAACATGTTATTAAGAAAGTCTTAAGGAAGATAAATAATATTTTCTATTTATTAAGTGGAAGCAGAGCATCGTAAAGGTCTTAGTCCTCATTGTTGCAGAGTCTGAGGAGAAGGAGGAAGAAGAGGGGTTGGTTTCACGGCCTCAGAGTGTGCAGAAGCAGAAGACGAGGTGGATGGGGAAAAGGAAGAGGCAGACACACGCACGCTTTTATTGAAAAAAAAGTGCATAAATGGACCTACATAGTTCAAGTGTGTGTTGTCTGAGAGTATACCTCACCGTTTTTTAAATATCCATTTGTCCCTCGACAGACACATAGGTTGTTTGCATATCAACATGAGAGGGCAGATATTTTTATAAAGCAATGATTTCATGTTTTGGTGTATGCACCCAGAAGAAGGAATGCTTGATCATATGACAATACTGTTTTAAATTTCTTTAGCCATTGCCATACTGTTTTCTATAATGGCTAAACTAAATGGTATATTTTTAAATCTGTGCTAAAAATATGTTTAAAATATATTTAATGCTTCTATTAGCTTTTCTTTGACATTAGCAATGCTACGTTTTTGCAGGCTAGTTGCTATACCTTATTGTTAATGTTAATTTAATTGTTTTTTATTGGGATGCCATTTACATATGATAAAACGCCCCCATCTTCAGTACATATTTTTAAACTAAAGTGATACATGATGGTGTGGTGTAATGAGTTCAAGTAATTCAGAATAGATTTGGGGGTATGTCAGGTCTTGAATTCCTGCTCTGGTATTTGCTATGTGATTTTGGACACATTCACGTCTATAAAACTCAGTTTCTCCATGTCTAAGATGATGAAAATAATACTTACTTCTTTTGTTTTCCATGAGAACTAACTCCTCAGCCAAATTCCTTGAATCAGCTGCTGCCTGCTCATTCCAGTGGGTCTCAGGCCATCACTACGCTGAAATTCTCTCCACCAAGGTCACCTCGCTGAAAGTCAATGGACATATTTTAGTCTTTATCCTGTTTGAACTTTCTAAAGTCACACTGCCCTCTGGATTGTTGGAATACATAGACATATTTCTATCTTTATCATGCTTGAACATTCTGAAGTATTAAACATCTCCTTCAAAAGAGACTCTCTCCTGAGTTTTTGTGAGCTTGTCTTCTTGTCTTTCCTACATATATGAAAATGCCATCTCAGTCTTCTTTAACATCTCCTCCTCCTTCTCTCTCTATCCTTAAGTATTTACAATTTTAAAGGGTTTCCCCCGGAAGATCTCATCCAATCCCCTGGCTTTCAACATAGTTTATGAAGGTGACTCCTATTATTACTCCCATTATTACCTCAAGCCCAGTGTTCTTTTTTGGACTCCAGATATAAAAAAATCTTACTAGAGAGGTATAGATTAATTTTTTTATTACAGGGTAATCAAATATGCTACAAGTTAAATTTGTTTTCTTCTTCCTAAAGTATTTTCATTCATCAGATCAGTATTCCCTAATTTAAGACATTGCACCTGTGTCTACTTTTTTAAAACCTCAAATGGTGATCATTTTTACTAATTTGTCACCTTACCTTCCAATAATCAGATCTTTTTGATTTTGTCTCTTGGTGGGACTATGGGAACATACCTGCTATTTTTTCTCCCTACATCTACTCTTACTCCTGTTCCAATCAAATTTCTACCCTGCAGTAAGAATGATTTTTTTAAAATGCAAATTGGATTATGTGAGTTTGTCCTCAACATCCTTAAAGAGCCTGTTAGTTCAAAATTCTTAACATATATAAACTAGATAACACTTGGAGTCTCCTGCCCCATTGAATCTAGGGATCATACCACCATTCTATCCTCTCAGAATTCAAAGATTTTATGATTTCTGAAAAATTCCCTAATTGGGAAAATATGTGTATGTTGTCAGAGTCAAGTGAACCCTAGATTCTAGCTCTGGCAGGAGTTGTCATCTTTTTTTGTATTCCAGGTCACCAAAATGTGAAATTAAGTCTTTGATTAATTCCTATTAAGCATCTTATTTCTCCACTATAGGGTGTGAAGCTGAGGGTGAGTTATATATACACACGTATGAGTATGTGTGTGTGTGTGTGTGTGTGTGTGTGTGTGTGAGAGAGAGAGAGAGAGAGAGAGAGAGAGAGAGAGAGATGGAGAGAGGGAGAGAGATGATTTTCGTTAGTAAGTCTGAGGAATGGTAGTGATGCTGATCAAGGTTCCCGTTGCAGCAACTCGAACTGATTAAAATTGTACATTAGGTTTCTGAAGGATGGAAAGTTGTCTCTTCTCTTTACATTTGAGTTTGTCATGCCTCCTTAATCCCTTGTAATATGCAGAATTTTATCATCAGTTGGTTCCAACAGCAGATACGTTTGTATTCCAGGCCACATTTTCTCGTGGCACAGTTCTTTGCCACAGACTTACCTTTTCTGCCTTAAGGCTCTCTCCATACCTTGGGAGGCAGTCAACCTGTATGCAGGAGCAGCCCATGTCTCAGAGTATGTCAAGAAGTCTGCTTTTGGGAAATGCAAATTAAGACAGTTTCTTTATGCCTTCTTATTTCTCTATACTTTCTCTTTCATGTCTTACTCTTGCCACTTGAAGGAAGAGAGAAAGTAAGAAAAAAAAATAATAACCCAACCTTCCCCTTCTCTCAGATAGAACAGAACTGTGAGTACCTCTGCCTTCAGTGACTACAACTTTTTCTAATCAAAGGTCTTCTCCAGACAAAGAGCTTTTTGTTGTTTGTTTGTTTTTTCCTCCAGAAGACACTCTGGTATTAGTTAAGTAGTATATTATTCACTTCTTTGTACACTGTTGAAAAAACAACTTGTAATATTGTCTCACCTCCCTTTTAGGTTTGTAAACAAAAAAATGCCTTTTTCCTGAATTTCTTTTACTCCAGCCAGACATGCTGATTGGGTTTAGTTCCTTAAATGTATGGGTCCTTGTCAGAGCCTGTCACAGATGCCTGTAACTCCTCCCTGCTTGACCAATTTCTTTTTTTTTCTTTTTTTTGGGGGGGGGGGGTTGGAATCTCACTCCGTCGCCCAAACTGGAGTGCAGTGGCCGCTCCCGGCCACCACAGCCTCGACCTGCTGGGCTCCGGCGATCCCTCCGCCTCAGCCTTCCAAGTAGCTGGAACTACAGGCGCACACTGCCCGGCTAATTTTTGATTGATTTTAGAGATGAGGTCTCGCCAAGTTGCCCAGGCAGGTCTCGAACCCGCGGGCTCAGGCAATCCACTCACCTCAGCCTCCCAAAGAGTGGGATTACAGGCTGAGCCACCGAGTCCGGCTGACCAATTTCTACATATTCTTAAAATCTCAGCTTAAATGTTACTTCTCTGGGAAATTACTTACTGACTTCCTTGCTTACTGATTTCGTATAACATGACCTTTCATCCTCCTCATTATATTTTTAAACTATTTCTTCATGCTGAAACATAAACTCCATGAGGAAAAGCTCATGCATACTGTAGATTGCAGTGCCTTAACAGGGCAACCACCCAGTAAACATTGTCAAGTGGTAATAGATTAATCAGTTTGAATGAAACGTAAAGAGTTAGAGCTATAGGAGTATGATCAGTCTTGATAGTTGCAAAAGTAGCCTTTACTTCATAGTTTCTGGTGAAACTTTTTAAAAGTTATATTTCAAAGGAAATTATATAAGAAAAATAAAAAGGAGAAATAGTGGTGTTTATAGGAATAGGCAAATAAACTGAATACTCTTATCAAAAGTAGGGTGAGAGATTTGGTCAGGAGGTTGTCAAACAGCAGCAATTCTCTGATCCAAGTGAAATCCTTATGTCTGAATGCATGCAAATCTATTTCTCTTTTAATTACTAGGCTTTCCACCTCACTTTATTTTGGCAAACTTCTTATAACTTAAATACGATGGGGCCCCAAGACAATCATCCTAAATTATAGTGGTTACCTAGGAGGTCAAACAGAAAAGAGAAAAAGCAGAGTCTTCATAGCATTTAAAGTTCTGGGAATCCAACTTAACTTCATAAGTAATTCTTCTGTACCACTAGTAGTCTTCCTAGAGCAGTGCTTAATGTAAGCAGTGCTTAATGTAAGCAATGCCTTGAGCAAATTATTCTGGGGATTTAGACACTAAATAGCAAATAGCCGACATGAAAGGACACAGAGTAGAACATTTGTTTCCATCTGACTTGTAACGAGTGGGCGGTCATTGTAAATAATATCTGCTTCCTTTAACCAAACATCTCTTTCATCTAACACATTAAATTAATTGCCACTGATACTTTAACATTGCCAGCAAATTCTAAGCATTAACATCACACAGCGCAAAACATTTCCATTTCAATTCTTCAAGATTATTAACATGTTCATTTCATTTATACACCTTGCATTCTTCAACATAACATTTACCTTCTTGTTAATGATAAATTGAACATTGGAAAATGACCCAGTGGATGCAGAAATAACAATTACATTTCATCCTCAAAAGCAACTAAGGAAATATGCTGTTGGTGTGCCAGAAAGTATAAGAAAAATGAATGTGAGATACATCACAAGAGAGGCAAGAGAGAACTAAGGGGCTTCTAGCTAGTGATGTAACACATATGGAATATCATGCAATAGAGACCTATAGCTGTTTTTAAAGAGTTTGTCAGAAATGGAATTTGAAAAATTGGTCGTAACAGGAGGCACAATAGGGTCAAAAGAAAACTCACGCAGTTGCTCCAGTGGACAAGGATTTTTTTAAAAAAAGATGACACAAAAGAGAAAGAGGAAAATAGTGGGAAAAATGAGGTGCAAACTAGTGTAAATGTGAGGAGTTGGTCTTTGATAGGCATCATACATGGGCGAGACTGATCATAGAGTTTCAGGGCCCAGGAGGGTGATACTTTTTGGTGAGAACTTATGGAAGGTTTTGTCTCATTTCAGTTTTTCGTAAATGAGAAGATAAAAGGTCTTGGATGTTTGAAAAAGAAGTGGCATGAGATCATTAAGAATGAGACTGGGAAAGTGTAAAAAAAGCTGGAAAAAGTCACAGAAAATTAAAATAATGAACAAGATATGCATATACTTATAGATAAACAGAACTCACAAACATAAAATTAGGTGGATAAGTCAAGGTGCAGAATGATATGTGAAGTATAACTGTATTTACATAAGTTTAAAATATTCACCCAAGTTTACAGAAATATATATGCATGCACAGCATACCAAAAAAGAGATCAAGCTTGCAAACCAAAATGTTGGCTGTGGCTGACTGCGTAACAAACAGCAAGAGAGTACATGCAGGTGGAGGTGGTAGCTAAAAAGAATTTAAATCATGTAAAAAATCATTTTCCTGAAATGTTTTATTTCTTAAAAAAAAAAAAGCCTTGCGGCAAAAATGACAAAGATGGACAACTATTAATTAAACATGATGGCAGAGGTAGAAGTACTGAGATATAATCTATTTTATACATAGTTCCTATTTTTCAAAACAAAATGCATATAAATTAGAAAGAAAAGTTTGTTAGAGGCACAGGAAAATCAAAAAATTTTACACTGAATCCTCAGTGCTAAAAATATCCAATGAAACAATTAAGTATGAATTTAGTCATTTAAAATAATAAAATAAATGCTCTTCATTTATAAGGTAGTTTGTGTCTATGGTTTATTTATAAGAAATACCATACTCTAATGTAAAGTCTAGTAGTCAAAGGAGGGCAGATCACATCTTTGTGGAAAAATAGAAATTAAATATAAAAAGTTATAAATATAAAAAGATATAATTATACAAAGATGAAAATTTTGACTCTATGAAAAACAGCCATCAGTCAGATTATGTGAGTCCCTATGTGAGTGAGTGAGTGAGTGAGTGAGTGAGTGAGTGAGTAGTTTGGACAATTTTGCCTTCGTGTCTGTGAGTAAGTGGGCGTGTGAGTGTCTGACTGAGTGGTGACTTGGGGGAGCAGGCAGCCAGGGCTCTCCTGGTGAAGCGGCTGGTTTCACACCTGCTCTGCTTGGTCCCCAGTGCTTCCTGGAGTGCAGAAGCTCAGCACTAATTTTTAAAATCAGCAAAGCCCTTCCTGGGAAGAAGCTGCCGGGAGTGACTGCCAGCTCCAGGCTCTGCCTCACCAATGCAGCATCTGGTGGGACATTGGCAGCAAGGGCTGTGGAGGGAGCACAGCGCTGGAGCCAGAAGCAAAGCCCCACTGGAGAAGATGAAACAGGCACCCTGCCACCATCTTGAAAACTAGGCAGGGAAGTGCTCAGGTTTACTCACTCCTGAACACAGACTGAACATAGGTGACCAGAGGGTTAACTACTCAGGAACTGATCCTGACTCAGAGGGAATATCCTGAAAACACAAACTTCGGAGGCACAGGACGAGTGCTGATGCTCAGGCACCCACCCTCTGCCCTGACTCAGCTGTGTGACAAAAAGTGTGACCAGAAAAGGACAAAGAAGACCCCCGAAGAGATCAGCGCTGAATCCGGAGTGAGTTCAGCTCCCTCCTCCCCAGCAGTCCTCTGAATGTCAGACCCAGAAGCCTGGCAGGACAGAACAGGACAAATCCAGGTGGAACCTGGATGTCAGCCACGAGAGTGGGAGGAGAGAACTGAAGCCCCACCCACCCTCGTCTCCTCCTCCTTCCCTGGGTGGGGCATGGGGGAGATTGGGAATGAGGCCTCTGTAGCTCTGCAGGAGGAGGGGCTTACCTGTGAACTGATGAGAGGAACAATTACAGAACCTGCCACTAGAGGCTGCATAGAGCCCAGAATTTAAATTTTTACACCTGTGGAGGTGTATGTGAGAGTTTGACTAGCATTCCCTTCTTTTTTTAGTTATTCTTTTTTCTTTCTTCTTTTGTTTTCTGTTTATGTGTGTACGTAAGTGAGTGACTGTTTTTCTCTCCATTTTTTGTTTTTTGTTTTTGTGATTATCTTGTTTTAGTTTAATGTGTGAGTGAATGTATGTGTTAGGATTTGATTTGCATTCTCCCCTTTTTTGTTTAGTTGAACTTTTTTTCCTGTTTGTTTTGGGGTGTTTGTGAATTTTATTGTTTTATGTTTTGGTTTATGCTTGTGTTTTTCTGTGGGTTTTTATGGTTTTTAAATTTTATTTTATTATATTTTGTCCTTCCTATTTCATTCTACTTTTCACTGTTTCCCTCAGTACTGTTACTTTATCTTGGACTCAGGGGATGCACACACATAACTACTGCATCATCATATAGAGTGGTGGTGGAGAGCGGGTCTCAGGGAAACCATACCCCAGACAGTGAACATAGTGATTTGCAAGTAGTTTGTGAATTCTACCCCATCCTCCACCTTATTTGACTCTCAAAACTACAAGAGACAGCAAAGTTTCCCATCCACAGTTCTATTTCAAAATAGAACAAATTCAGAGCCCCGATCAGGGAAGAATAGAGAGCTAACCAAACATCAGAAGTCAAAGTCCCTCACACTGCCACTGAATAATGGAAATAAAGAGAAAAGAAAGTGATCTGTCACAAATGAGGAAAAAGCAACAGAAGAACACAGGTAATTCCCAGCATCCCAAAGAGACAATGCCTAAAAATCAGACCTCAGAGCTGAAACAATGGAAGTCACCAATGACTGGCCCCAGAATACAACAAGGATTAGGAAATGGATGGAAAGAGTGAATAAGACTCAAGGAAGACAAGATGCAACATTGAAAGAACTTGTAACAGAGATTTTTACCATAAAAAACTTCATCCAGGAAATAAATAACAAGATGATAAGCATGGAAAACAGAATTAATCAAGCAGAATAAAGGATCTCAGAGCTTGAAAACCAAAACATGGAATTAACTCGATGTGTAAAAATCATAGAAAGAAAATCCAGAAAGAAAGAACAAAGTCTTCAAGAGAGGTGCAATGTTATCAAGAGGCTGACCTATGTTTAACTGGTTTACCCGAAGAAGAAAGGGAAAAGGAGAACATCTTGGAGCAAGTATTCCAGGAGGTAATCCAATAAAACTTTCCCCATCTCACCAGA
>CAUYQG010153813.1:0-13791 GCA_963574415.1 Tarsius wallacei
GTAGCGCACGCCTGTAATTCCAGCTACTTGGAAGGCTGAGGCGGAAGGATCACAGGAGCCCAGCAGGTCGAGGCTGCGGTGGCCGGGAGCGGCCACTGCACTCCAGTCTGGGCGACAGAGTGAGACTCCAACTCAAAAAAAGAAAGAAAAAAAAAAAAAAAAACCGAGCCAGGCTCACATTTGTAATCCCAGTATTACAAGTAGGAAAACAAAGACAGGATGCAATTTCTCTCCAGCACAAGAATTATTGGGTTCACCTCCATTTATCCTTAAGCAAAAGTCCTACTATAGCAAAAGTAAAGGACAAACTGAAGAGCTGTGTTTGATTAAGTTTAAATTAAGATAATGAATTAGTATACTTCAGTGGAACCACCTAAGCACCTTCTCCTATTGGAAGCAATAGAGACAGCTTAGTTTTTATAAAAACACAGCTGGGCACAACGGCTCGTGTATGTAATCCCAGCACTTTCAGAGGCCAAGGTGAGAGAACTGCTTGAGTTTAAGAGCTCGAGGTCAGCCTGGACAACATAGCAAGACTTTATCTCTACCAAAAAAAAAAAAAAATCAAAAAAGTTAGAAGGGTGTGGTGACACACACCTGTAGTCCCAGCTACTTGGGAGACTGAGGTGAAAGTATCACCTGAGCCCAGGAGGTCAAGCCTGCAGTAAGCTATGGTCATGCTACTGCACTCTAGCCTGGGCAACAGAGCAAGACTCCATCTCTTTAAAAAATTGCTAACCAGCCTGGGCAACTTGGCGAGACCTTGTCTCTACAATAAATAAAAAATTAGTCAGGTGTGGTAGCATGTGCCTGTAGTTCTGGCTACTTGGAAGGCTGAGGTGGAAGGATCGTCGGAGCCCAGCAGGTCGACACTGGGGTGGCTAAGAGCATGCCACTTCACTCCAGCCTGGGTGATGGAGTAAGACTCTGACTAAAAAAAAAAAATGCTGTTTAAATCAATCTGAAAATATAAAAACCATTTGAGGCCAGATACAGTGACTCACACCTATAATCCAGCACTTTGGGAGACCAAAGTGGTAGGATTGCTTGAGGACGGGAATTTGAACCAGTCTGGACAACACAGCAAGATCTTGGCTCTACAAAAAAAATTTTTTTTTAAATTGAAAATAGTCTTCTACAAGTGTGTTTTGAGAAATAATTAAATTTGTAACAAAACAAGAATATGTTTCATAGAAAAACTTAAATATGACTAGCTATTTAAATTATGATCTCATCTGATATTGATATCTAATCCTTCCATCTGGATAGCAGGGACAGGAGAGTTACATAGGAGTGTTACATTCTAATCTTCCATAGTATAAGGCCAATAAACAAATGCCTAAACTGAAAAATCAAGGAAGAACTGCACAAATGTCTTATTTAGAATATGTACATAAATACGGAATAGCTGTGAGATTTATTTATTTTTAATTTTTAATTTTTTGAGTTGAAGTCTCACTCTGTTGCCCAGGCTGGAGTGTAGTGGCACGCTCATGGCCACCACAACCTCGACCTGCTGGGCTCAGGTGATCCTTTCGCCTCAGCCTTCCAAGTAACTGGAGCTACAGATACACGCCTGCACACCTGGCTAGTTTTTTTGTGCTTTATTGTAGAGACGAAGTCTCACCAAGTTTCCCAGACTGGTCTCGAACCTCCAGGCTCAGGCAATCCTTTCGCCTCGGCCTGCCAAAGTGCTGGGATTACAGGCTGAGCCACCGTGCCCAGCCTGCTATGAGATTTGAAACAGACTGCCTCTGAACAGGAGTCAGAGGCCAAAGAAGAGTGAGGCCAAGGAATTGGTGTTTTGTTTTTCAGTACATACCACGCAAAAAATATTTAGTTTTATAACTATATACAAAACAAGATGGAACAACAGAGGCCAGGTTTACACTACCACCTAAAATAATCCAAGGAAAGGACACAATATATGAAACAAATGGTTTTCAAGACACTGGACATTAAGCAATGAAGGACAGCAATCACTGTGACACAAGAAACAAGGTGAGCAGCACTGTACCATCTTACTGCCTTGAGGGTATAGGGGGCCTGAGGAACCCTTGGGGTGAGGAGATGGGAGCTAAGAGTATGGGTCTAGAGTTCGCAGGACAGAGCAGCAAAGGAGAGGGCTGCACAGAGAGAAAACTGCAGAGATCTGTGGATAGTTTCCCTTGACAGTCAGCAGAGTACTGGCTGGCCCATGTGCGTGTGGAAACAATCTGAAGCCAGGATAAGAATCATCTGAGAGGACCAGAGGGAGCCATGCCTGGTGCTTATAGCCAGCTAGAAATAATTCGTGTTTCTACCAGTCATACTGGAAAAACTCCTATCCATGGGCATTGAGTAGAATACTCTGACAGGTCTTGCCTCCTATTGGGAATAACTAGACCTAGACTAAATGTGGCTCTCTGATCCTATCTAACAAACCTTAAAAGCAACAATTCAAAGAGATTAAGTTTTTTCCAAGTAACTGTATCCCTAAAAAAAGCTCAAGAAAAGTTTCAAAAGTTTCCAGTGCCCAACAAGGTATAAAACCCAATGTCTGGCATTCAATTAAAGATTGCCACGCACAGAAAGAAGCAGAAAAATATGATCCATAATTTGGGGAGGAGCAGTGTGGATCAACTGATTGAAACAGATCTAGAACTACCATTGCTTTGCTAAACTCTGGTGTGTCCACATGGCTCTCTGAGCTACCACCGCCATGTTTCTTAGCTTTGGCCCCTTCTCCTACCTTGGGGAAGTGAATCTCTCTATCTCCTCTCTCTAATATACTTTCTAAATAAACTATATTTTCCAATTTTAAAAAGAAAAACAGACCCAGAACTAACACAGATGTTGGAATCAGCAGACAAGATCATCAAAACAAATATTATATAACTGTACTCTGTATGTCCCAATTTTTTTTTTTTTTTTTAATTTTAGAAACAGAATCTCCCTCTGTTATTCAGGCTGGAGTACAGTGGCACAATCATAGCTCACTGCAGCCTTGAACCCCTGGGTTCAAGCAATCCTCCCACCTAAGCCTCCTGAGTTGGGATTATAGGCACATCATGATCATGATTGTAGTATGATTGTTGGACACTTACTTGTACCTGTTATAAACCATACAAAGCAGTGTTATTATTTTTGCTTAAACTGTCAGTTGCCTTTTCAAGAGTTGTTTTTTTTTAGTTGGAGTCTCACTCTGTCACCCAGGCACAATCATGGAACTTGGCCAACTATTGCTTTATTAAGACTAACAAGTAAGCTGGGTGCAGTGGCTTATGCCTGTAATCCCAGCACTTTGGAAGGCAGAAGTGAAAGGATTGCCTGAGCTCAGGAGTTTGAGACCTGTCTGAGCAACATGACCAGACCTTGTCTTTACAATAAATCAAAAAATTAGCCAGGCATGGTGGTACACGCCTGTGATTCCAGCTACTTGGAAGTCTGAGGCAAAAGGATCACCTGAGCCCAGCAGGGTGAGGTTGCAGTGGCCATGAGAATGCGACTGCACTCTAGCCTGGGCAACAGAGTGAGAATTCTATTCAAAAAAAAAAGGACTAACAAGTAGCTGGGTGTGGGGGCGCACAGCTGTAATCCCTGCACTTTGGGAGGCTGAGGGAAGATGAATGCTTGAGCCCAGGGGTTCAAGACCAGTCTGGGCAACTTGGCGAGATCTCGTCTCTACGATAAATTAATAAAAATTAGCCAGGCATGGTGGCCTGCAGCGGTAGTCCCAGCTACTCGGAAGGTTGAGGCAGAAGGATCAACTGAGCTCAGCAGGTGGAAGCCGCGGTGGCCGGTAAGCGTGCCACTGCACTCCAGCCAGGGTGACAGAATGATATTCCAATAAAAAAAAATTTTTTTTTTTAAACTAAAAAGTCACACAATCCTTTGCAGCAACCTGAATGGTATTGAAGAACATCATCCTAACTGATCTAACAAAGGAACAGAAAATAAAAGACTGCATGTTCTAACTAATAAGTGGGATCTTAACTGTAGATCTGCAATGGCAAAGAAAATGGTATAGTGGACACTGGAGACTCAGAAGGGGGAGGGTGAAGGGACAAAAAAGTCACCTATTGGGTACAAATGTGCACAGGTGGGGGTGACGGATACACTTAAAGTCCAGACTTCTTCATCACTATACAATGCTTTCATGGAACCAAAAACTATTTGTACCCTTAAAAGCTATTGAAGTAAAGAAAAAAAAAGCCCTATCAAGTCACACAATCCAAAAGGTAAATGTGGATCTATAAAGAGGTATTCAATTGAATGCTACAACCTATAAAAAAGCATTTACCTTCATTATAGGGCACTGGATTGCCAATCTTTAATCCAACTGCTTCAGCTGATTTTAGAACTTCTAACTCCATCAAAATAACTACTCTCCTACAAAGACAAATAGAAACAAGTTAGAAAAATATATTCATAAGCCTGTCAAATGATAAAGTATTTAAAATGCTTTCCCCCAATGATCATTTTGATAAAACTATTTCCCTTTGTCAACTGTTTTTCATAAATATTTCCCTTAATCTTTCACTGCATCATTATCAAGTCTTTTTATGATTGCAGGGTTTTCATTTCCCATCTAGTTTCTTAATTAAAATGCAGTGTTCTTGCTACATACCATATCTTCAAGGAGCAACTGACATGATAAGAATTTAGATTATAAAACACAAGAATATGTGGCACAAAAAGAGATGTTTTCAGAAACATATACTTATCTAAACAATTACTTTTCCCCAGTGAAAACCAATTATGACAGATTTTTTAAAAATATAGTAAATACCTATCTTCAAGAACACACAGTTCTTAGACTCATTTTTAACTCTGACTAAAACCTTTCGATAACCTTCCAATGACCTTAGGCCCAAAATAAAAACCTCAGCCATGTTTTGCCAGGTTTTCCATGCTCTGGCGTTGCTAACCTGACTCCAACTCATCCCACACCACTCTCCTGCTCTCTGTCCTCTGGCCTTACTGTTTTCTTTCAGTTTCCACATATGTTATTCTCCCCCCACCACAAAGTCTATATACCTGCTGCTCTGACATTATGATGTCATGATCTCTCTCATTCTGCCTCATCTAATACTAATTTTTTAGCTCTCATCTCAAACATTTGCCTCTTCAAGCAGACTTCCCTAATCTCTAGTTTAAACCAGGTTTCTTTGTTCTACTCTTTCCTACTGTCACGATTTCTTTCCTCCAGAACATTTCTCTCAGTTTTAATTATATATTCATTAGTGATTATTTTATTATTATCTATCTCTCTTACTAGATAGTACTTTCAATAAGGCAGGTGTCCTCCAGTGTTTAATTCAGCAAATGGCCCACATTTATTGCTCAATACATACTTGATGAGAATATCATGATCATGTCTGCATTTTAAAAAGAATTGCAACATGAAGAAGGAATTTAGGGGGAATACTACTAGAGGCAGGGAGACCAACGGAAGAGAGAAAATGATAGTGGCCTGAATTAGGTTAGTGACAGTGGAGATGGAAAAAGTGGATGGTCTGGGGTAATATTTAAGCAACAATAAATCCAGCTTTATCATGTTTTATTCTTTAAATTGGTCTAACTGCTGTATTTGCATTTGTACATACAGTCAGTTTGTGCTGCCTTTACCAGGTTGTCACATCAGGGTTATGCTACTTCACTAAAATAAGCTTGAAATTATCTGTTCCTGAAAGTTGGATATGGATGCCCTGGAATAACCATCTGATAGATATTTAATGATAGTTATTTAACTACTTTCCAAAATTATCCAAACCACTCCAGAACATATAAAAATGGAAGGGTTATCAATCATCTAGCATTACCCTAACACTAAAACCTAAGACAAAACACACTCAAAATATCAAAACTAATTTCATCCTGTAATATACATACATCCTAAATAAAACATTAGCCTGATGAATCGAGCAGCATATTAAAACAATACACCAATATCATCAACTTACTGAGAATACAGATGACAAGGACATATTAAATGACTTAAAGGTGCAATCAGTAAAATTCAGACTGTGGGAAATTGAATGAGGGTAAAGGGCATGTGATCTGGTTTCTTCAACAAATAAACAGTAAGGGAGAAAAAAAGATAAAGGCAGAACCTACAGATTCAGAGACTTAATAGACTATCAATCTACTGTAGTATGATCCTTACTTTGGAGCTCATTCAGATAGACTGTATAGATATATAAACATACACACATAAATATCAAAATAGTTGAAAATAGAACACTGACAAGATATTTGTTATTTTAGGTTTAAAATGGTATGGTGTTTTTAAAAAAGAGTACTTATCTTTAAAAAAAAAATACTATAATATTTATGGATGAAATACTATGATGTCTGAGATTTACTTCAAAATTATAGAGGAGAATTGGATGTGGCAAGGGTACAGATAAAGTAAGACTAGACATTGGGTGCTAATTTGGAACTTAATAATGAGCAAAATAGGAACTCATCATACTACTGTGTATTCTGTTTACTTTTGTAGATATTTAAAATATCCAAAGAAAAAACTTCTTTTGCAAAAAAGCAAGCAAGCAAACTAAGAGGATTTTTTTTATTTTTTTTTAGTTGGAGTCTCACTTTGTCACCCAGGTTGGAGTGCAGTGGCACGCTCACAGTCACTGCAGCCTCAACCTGCCGGGCTCAGGTGATCCTTCTGCCTCAGCCTTCCAAGTAGCTGGAATTACTGACACACGCCACCACGCTTGACTAACTTTCTTGATTTATTGTGGAGATGAGATCTGGCTAAGTTGTCCAGGCTGGTCTCGAACCCATGGGCTCAGGCAATTAAGAGGATTATTTTTAAGGCAGGATTCATTGCAGGAATGAAAGAATAGTTCAATATTAGATAATCTATTAAAATAATTCATCATGCTAAAGGACTAAAAACAATATGATAATATCAAGATGTAGTAAAAGCTTTTGAAAAAACTTAAGAGCCATTCCTGATAAAACTCTGAGTAATAGAATGACCTAAAAAACTTCCTGAACACGATACAGTGCACGTACTTATGTGGAGCAGTGAAACTAAAAGCATTTCCATTAAAATCAGGGTACAAACAAGGTACCTGCTGACACTACTACTGTCCAATAATGTTTTGATGGTGTCAGCTAATACAGTAAGATTTTTTTTAAAACCAAGAAAATAAGCCAGGCGCGGTGGCTCATGCCTGTAATCCCAGCCCTTTGGGAGGTGGAGGCAAGAGAATTGCCTGAGTCCAGGGGTTCAAGACCAGCCTGGGCAACTTGGTGAGACCTCATCTCTATAATAAATCAAAAAATTAGCCGGGTATGGTGGTGCATGCCTGTGTTTCTGGCTACTTGGAAGGCTTGGGCAGAAGGAACATCTGAGCCCAGCAGTTCAAGGCTGTGGCGGCTGTGAACGTGTCACTGCACTCCAGCCTAGACAACAAAGTGAGACTCCAACTCAAAACAAACAAACAAAAAAGATAAATAATGACACAAATATTACAATAAGGAGACAATATAATTGTTTATCTAGAAAATCCAAGAGATTTTAAATGGGCACATATCATATTCTTGGATGAAATGACATAATATCAAATATTATATAAATTTAACACAATTATTTATATTCAAACAAGACTTTTGCTTGTCTTTTTCAACTTGATAACATAACTCTAAAATTCATATGCAACAACAAACATGAGAACTGACAAGAAAATTCTTCAGGTAAAAGAGTAAAGGGAGACATTGCCAATATGTTACTAAATATTCTACAGATGATACTTTAACTGGAACTCTATGGCACATAATTGTAAGTGTTGATTAGAATGTGGAGAAACTCTATATGCATACACACTACAGACGTTAAGGTAAACTGATGTTGCTGCTTTTGGAAAATAGTCTGGTTGTTCCTCAAAAAGCTTATCACAAAATTACCGCTTAACCTAGCAATTCCACTTTTAGACAGGCATACATAAAAGAAATGCGGCTGGGCATGGTGGCTTACACCTATAATCTCAGAGCTTTGAGAGGCCAAGATGGGAGGATTGCTTGAGGCCAGGAGTTCGAGACCAGCCTGGAAAACATAACAAGACCCCATCTCTACAAAAATTTAAAAAAAGTATTGTGGTGACACATGCCCGTAGTCCCAGTTACTGAAGAGGCTAAGGTTGGAGGGTCACTTAGGGCACAGGAGCATGAGGTTACAATAGGCCATGATCATACCAATTGTACTCCAGCCGAGGTGACAGAGCCCGACCCTGTCTCAAAAATAAAAATAGGCTGGCACAGTGGCTCAAGCCTACAATTCCAGCACTTTTGGAGGCCAAGGTGAGGAGGCTGCTGAGCCCATGGATTTGAGGACAGCCTGGGCAACTTGGTAAGACCGCATCTCTACATTAAATAGAAAAATTCGCCGGGGTGTGATAGTGCACACCTGTAGTTCCAGCTACTTTAAAGTCTGAGGTGGAAGGATCACCTGAGCCCAGCAGGTTGACACTGGAGTGGCCATGAGTATGCCACTGCATGCCAGCCAGCCTTGGCAATGGAGTGAGACTCTTAACTCAAAAATAAATAAATAAATAAACAAATAATAGGAAATGTGTGTCCACACAAAAACTAGTACGTAAAAATGTCCATAGTATTATTCATAATAGCAAAAAGGTGGAAACAATTCAAATGTCCACCAACTGATGAATGGATACACAAAATATGATATATCCATACAACAAAGTATTACTTGGCCATAAAAAGAAATAAAATAGTATACATGCTACAATTCAGATGAACCTTGAAAACACCGGCTGGAAGCGGTAGCTCACGCCTATAATCCCAGCTTTGGGAGGCCGAGGTGAGAGGGCTGCCTAAGCCCACGGATTCAAGACCAGCCTGGGCAACTTGGTGAGACCTCATCTCTACAGTAAATTAAAAAAAAAAAAATTATCCAGGCATGGTGGTACGTGCCTGTAATTCCAGTCACTTGGAAGACTGAGGCAGAAGGATCACCTGAGCCCAGCAGGTCGAGGCTGTGGTGGCCATGAGCGTGCAACTGCACCCCCAGCCTGGGCGAGAGTGAAACTCCAACTCAAAAAACAAACAAACAAACAAAAACATTATTCTACATGAAAGAGGGCAGTCACAGAGGGTCAAATATTGTATTATTCCACGTATATGAATGTCTAGAAGAGGCAAATTTACAGACAAAGTAGATTAGTGGCTGCCTAGGATGGGGGATTTGGGGATGACAGATAACAGTACAGAGGTTTTGGGGGGTGATAAATTGTTCTAAAATTAATTGTGGTCATGGCTGCACAACTGTGAATATACTAAAAAAAACTTCATATTTTAAATGGATGAATTGCATGGCATGTGAATTCTATCTCAATAAAGTTGCTACCAACCTCCTCCAAATAAAAACTCTCTATGGGACTGATACAGAAATAGGCAAAGAGCAACAAAACAAATGGCAAACTGAGAACAGATACCAGTCTTTCTGTATCTGCTTTAGGCACCAACCATCAATTCTCTACACAACAATCAGAACAATCTTTTAAAAACTTTAAAAAATTTAAATCAGATTATACCACTACTCCCCTGATCAAAACCATATGGCTTTCCATCATACTCAGAATAAAATCTAAACTTCTTCTACTGAGGCCTATAGGCCCTCTATGATATGCACTATCCATCGGAAAAAGAATTAAACTAGATTCTCTCCTCAAATCCTATATAAAAATAAACCTCAGATGAACTAAAGTATTTAAAAAATTCACAGAAGTGTTTGAAGATCTAAAACATTTTTTAATAATCTGATCAAATAATTTTCCTAAGAAAGACACAAAATCCAGAAGCCATAAAGGAAAAAAAATGGACAAGTATGATGAGATTTTTAAAATTTCTTTAATTCTGTATCATAAGACTATACACAAAACAAACCAGATTGAGTAGAATATAATATGTGAAACAGAAAACAAAGAGTTAATCAATGCCCTGATATACAAAGAGCTCCCGCAAATAAAATTTAAGAAAAGAAAAAAGGAGCCGGGTGCAATGGCTCACGCCTATAATCCCAATACTTTGGGGGGTGGAGGTGAGAGGATTGACTGAGTCCAGGGGTTCGAGACTCGTTTGGGCAACATGGCGAGACCTTGTCTCTACAATAAATTTTTTAAAAAATTAGCCAGGTGTGGTAGTGCATGCCTATAGTTCCAGCTACTTGGAAGGCTGAGGTGGAAGGATCGCCAGAGCCCAGCAGGTCGAGGCTGCAGTGGCCGTGATTGTGCCACTGCACTCCAGCCTGGGTGACAGAGTGAGACTACAACTCAAAAAAAAAAAAAGATGGGCAAAGCATACAATAAAAAGCTATTCAGAGAACTATAAATAACCAATAAATACATGAAAAAACACTTGACCTCACTAACAGGAAATTTTAACTTAAAATAATAATTACTGGTAATTATTTTTAAAAACTAATAATATACAGTATGTTGACAAGCTTAGTGAGAAACAGATTTTTTAAAATAACATCCTTCTTGAGATACCATTCACATACCATAAAATTCACCCTTTCAAAATGTACAATTCTGTGGATTTTGTATATTCATACAGTTGTGCAAATATCACCAATACCTAACTTCAGAATATTTTTATCACCCCCAAAAGAAGCTCTGTGCCCAGTGGCAGTCACTCCATACTCCCCCATCTCTGGGAACTACTAATCTAACTTCTGTTTCTATGAATTTGCTTATTCAGAAACAGATACTCTTATACAGCATTTATGAGTATAATTATATACTTTCTACAAACAGATGTCCTTTGACCCTATAATACTAATTCTAGTAATCTACGTTTCATAAATAAAAGCATAAACACATAAAGAAATGTACAAGGATTGCTAAAGCCCTGTTTAGAATAAACCTAAATGACCACCAAAAAGGTAAAGTATAAATAAACTCAGATGTACATACAGGCTCTCAGCAGAGGAAGAAGAGAATACAAGATATGCCACCATGCTGAGACAGTGAAATAAGGTAGAGCCCAAGGGAGTGGAATTGCATCCTTGACGAGAGAGAATGGGGTTCTGAAGAGTTTCCCAGCAAGGACGGTACTCAACTCCAGCACAGCTCTCCACCCTCTCCCACACCCATGCCCTGGAGGACAGAAAAGTGGGTAGAAAGCACCACTTAAGCACTCAAAGGTAGCCTGGAGTAGAAGATAACAGGTCCCAAGTGGGAAGGTTGGCAAGGAGATGTACCTAGCCTAGACTATGTCAGAGCAAATATAAAGTCCACATTAAGCACGAATGAAATAAAAAGGAATGACATAGCAACAATACAATACACAAACAACAGTGTATAAAAGTGAAAGGAACAGGGGAAGGAAAGACAATTAAAGAACCCAGCCTAGAAGAAAGCACAAGCCAAGAAAGGGAGTAATACTTCCCAAAAGTGATAAGCAAAAAACAAAAAAAAAGTGATTTGCAAAATAAGTAACACTATGAATTAAATTAAAAACAAACAAACAAACAAAAAACAGCCAAAAGATGAGCTAAAACAAGACTGAGAAGAAAAGGGAACTTAAAAACCTAATAGAAAAACTGGGAACAAAAGTAACATTGTTATATATCTAATGCTTAAATTATAAACATCAAGGAACAGAATAGACAAAGCTAAAAATTGAGCTACTATTATGTTGAAAAACCTCAGGGTAATCCAATGCATGCATTAGAAAAAAGGTTAAAGCAAACTAAGACTTATATGGAGGACAAAGTTACTTACATGTGCAAAAACTGGAACTTGATAAATGAAATAGAAAATAGCATTAAGGAATAGAACACAGAAAAATTGCCTTTAAACAAAAGAAATGAATCTGCAGACTGAACTAGCATACCATATACCAGAAAGAAAAAAAAAAAAGATTAAAAAACAATTGAGGCCAGGCTTGGTGGCTCAGCCTGTAATCCCAGCACTTTGGGAGGCTGAGGCGAGTGGATTGCCTGAGCCCAAGGCTTCGTTCAAGACCAGCCTGGGCAATTTGGCGAGACCTCGCCTCAACAATAAATCAAAAATTAGCTGGGCGTGGTAGCGCACAACTGTAGTTCCAGCTACTTGGAAGGCTGAGGCGGAAGGATCGCAGGAGCCCAGCAGGTCGACGATGGGGTGGCCGTGAGTGTGCCACTGCACTCCAGCCTGGGTGACAGAGAGAGAGACTCCAAGTCAAAAAAAAAAAAAATTCAGGTTGGTTGCAGTGGCTTATGCCTGTAGTCCCAGCACTTTGAGAGGCCAAGGTGGGTCGATTGTTGAGCCCAGGAATTCAAGATCAGCCTGGGCAACATAGCAAAACCTCATCTCTAAAAAACTCAAAAAATTAGCTAAGTGTGGTAGTACGTGCCTGTAGTCCCAGCCACTGGGGATGCTGAGGTGGAAGGATCTCCTGAACCCAAGAGGTGGAGGCTGCCTTGAACCATGATCACTGTGATCATGCCACTGCACTCCAGCCCAGGTGACAAAGTGAGACCCTGACTTTAAAAAAAAAAAAAAAAAAAAAAAATTTTGACATTGAGATATAGCCCGGTTAAGTTACTGAACTTGTATAAAGGAAAAAAAGCTAAGTTTTCTGTAAGGGAAGAAATCAAATTAACCCAAATTAAGCTGGCCTTAAGACTTCTCCAGGTCAACATTCAATGCCAGAAGACAAAATTCTGAGGGTAAAATCATGTAACACAAGAACAGATGTCCAGTCACACTGCTATTCTAGTGTATAGGCTAACAGGCTGATATTAGGGAATGGCATTAATGAGCCATTTGAGAAAAAAGTTCCAGAAAAAATCCAATCAACCAAGAGAATCAAAATTAGGAGGTAAAAAGAAAGGCTGGGGGAAAATGTAAGAGTCCTAAATTAGTGTAATACAGAGTTTTTAAAAACTAATTATGCCGGGCTCAGTGGCTCAGCCTGTAATCCCATGCTTGGGGAGGCTGAGGTAAGTGGATTGCCTGAGCCCGCGGGTTCGAGACCCGCCTGGGCAACTTGGCGAGACCTCATCTCTACAATAAAAAAAATCAGCAGGGCATGGTAGCACGTGCCTGTAGTTCCAGCTACTTGGAAGGCTGAGGCGGAAGGATCGCTGGAGCCCAGCAGGTCGAGGCTGTAGTGGCCGGGAGCGGCACTGTACTCCAGTCCGGGTGACAGAGTGAGACTCCAACTCCAAAAAAAAAAAAAAACAAAAAAACCCTAATTACTTAAAGCTCTTAGTATTGTTTATGGTTTTTTTTAACCATAGTAGAAATTGCTCTCATGGTGAAGAAAATGTATCTAATTAAATTCAGTTGTTCCTTCAGTTTATTTGTATTAAATCACTTTAAAATTTTTCAATTGAATACAGTATGAATATTTAAAATTTTTGTTTAGTTTTTTAAAATGTCAAGCTTATAGTAAAGTTACAAAAATAGTACAAACAACTTTTGTTTACTGAGCCATTTGAGAGTAAGTTACCAACATGATGTTTTATAACTTCAGGACATTTTTCCTTCTAACCACAATACAACAAAATTAGGAAATTAACATTGATACAATACTTCCATGTAATCCACAGAACCCACTCAAGTTTTATTAGTTGTTTCAACAGCAAAGGATCCAGTCCAGGATCAAAATTTTTTTTTTTTTTTTTTTTGAGTTGGAGTCTCACTCCGTCGCCCAGCCTGGAGTGCAGTGGCCACTCCCGGCCACCACAGCCTCAACCTGCTGGGCTCCGGCGATCCTTCCACCTCAGCCTTCCAAGTAGCCGGAACTACAGGCACACGCTACCATGCCTGGTTAATTTTTTTTTTT
>CAUYQG010153823.1:0-15262 GCA_963574415.1 Tarsius wallacei
TCAAGCCCTTGTTAGTCCATCTCAACCAGATTCAAGTCTGTTTTAAAATCCCTTCAGTTTCATATTGTTTTCTCCATTTTCAGAGGCATCAGATAAAATTCCTTTGACTTTCTGCAGTCCTCCTTTGAATAGTAAACCTAAAAATATACTTAGTTTTGCACGTCTAAAATTTTTTTCTAGAGTTATAGTAGAAACTCATTTTCATATTTCAATATCAGGCATTCATTTTAAGAACACTATTACTTTCAACCTTGTGCTTATTCATGTTACAGCTTTTCTCAAAATGCCCTGTGAGGCCATTATTACAGTTGAATCAGGGAATCTTCTAGCAAGGGCTAAGAATTAGGATCGTGGCTTTATTGTAGTAACAGAGTGCCACCACCATACTTCTTTATGAAGCAGAAATGTTATTAATACTGTTGCTGAATTTTTCACATTTGTGTCTTCAAAAAGTGAAGCATGAGTACTTCAGTATTTTTTAATATCTGCACAAGAATGTATAAAAAGGTGTCACCACTATTCACCAGATTTCCTTGAAAACCTAACAAATGTAAGAAGATGTGGGGATAGATTTCCCTGCACCTCTTCAGTTCCCTTACACATGCGTGTTGACCAGGGCTCTGCTGAAGATCCTACAAGCATCCTGAGCAGTGTTCTGACTCTGTGTCCACTTACATCCCCACTGTTTTCCTCCAGTATAGGAACAGCCTGTCTGTCTTCCTTTGATTTACGTCTTTTGCTGCTGCTGCTGTTTGTCTTTTGCTTTCATGGTTAAAGTACTAGCAATGACCCCTGAGGATCGCCATGCCTGGGCTGCTCCTGCCTTCCCACACTTTCCGTTCCACCCAAATGGAGGCTCCCAGGTCCCCCCTCCTGGGCCACACTGTACTGCGCCTACCATGTCCTCTGTCATCCTCCTGAGATGAACCTTCTGCCCCCCACTGGGCACCATCCAATCCCACTCTTCCTTAAAGAGCCAGACCCAGTGCCACCTCCAGGAGGCCTTTAAAATGTTTCCCTCAACCTCAAGTCAACTGTCCCTCTTGGAAGTCTCACTATATTCTGTTTATATATGCTCTTAGCCTTGCTTTAGTATTGTTTATTAACATTTCTTATGCTTCTAAAACTGTGATTCTCAAACTTCAGTGTGCTTGGAAATCACCCAAGGAGCTTGTGAAAACAGATTGCTGAGTTCAGACCTCACAGTCTCTGGGGCCCAAGAATGTCTAGCATGCTTCCAGCTGATACAGATGCTGCTGGCCCAAGGAGAACACTCTTAGACTGCTGGTCGGACTAGACCCATGGTTTAGAGCCCTTGAAAGCAGAGTATGTGTCTCAAGCTCTTTCATTCCACACAGTACCCAGCAGAGCGACTTGCAAAGAACTGTGTGCGAGCATGGCTTCATTAGTGCTTGTAACATGGTAATAACTCCAAGTCTGAGAGAGCTGGCACATGTTTACCTATTCCAAACAGTCCACCTGGAGGTTCAGCAGGGAGAGACATGGGAGTGTTGAAACTTACAGGAGGCCCTGATGGCGGCCAGTCGGTGAAGAACTCATGCCTCAGGACAGTGCAGCAGTTGTGTAGCCAAAGCCAGCAGGATCATCATTTAAATTCCTCTACAGTGTAAACAATTACATTGATTAAGAGTGACAGCTACACTGTCCTGAGGTTCATTTGGTCACTGCCATCCTGTGACTGGTCATCTGCATCCCATGATTCATTACAGGGAATATGCATGTCCTTCAGAGACCGGCCTTGGTCACTCCCTGAGGAAGGGGGCAGGAAGAAGCCCGGTATGGGGGAAAACAGTCTGTGTTCAGACAATACCTCACAGTACTGAATTTCTGGGCTTCAAAGGTGTGTTGTGAAAAATGTCATCTGGGCTGGACGCAGTGACTAACGCCTGTAATCCCAGTACTTTGAGAGGCTGAGGCCCGAGGATCATTTGAGGCCAGGAGTTCAAAGCCAGCCTGGGCAGCATAACAAGACCTTGTCTCTACAAAAAAAATTTAGCCACGGTGGTGAGTACCTGTAG
Organism: Tarsius wallacei; assembly: GCA_963574415.1. Classification (NCBI taxonomy): domain Eukaryota; kingdom Metazoa; phylum Chordata; class Mammalia; order Primates; family Tarsiidae; genus Tarsius; species Tarsius wallacei. The sequence goes on from CAUYQG010153823.1 coordinate 2,040, forward strand.
TCCCAGCTACTTGGGAAGCTGAGGCAGGAGAACCACCTGAGCCCAGGAGGTCAAGACCTCAGTAAGCTGCGATCGTGGTGTTGCACTCCAGCCTGGATTATAGCATGAGATCTGGCTCAAAAAAAGAAAAAGTCATCAGTGTCAATGTCCTTAAGAAGAATCACAGTAACAGTAAAAAAAAACAAAAGAAGGGGGAAAGGAGCACACAGTCTGCTCAGAAATCCACCTGCTCCATCAGTGAATAACTCAGAGGGTGAGTGGGAAGCTGGAGGGTTCCCAGGACTGTTACATGCATCAAAGTGTGTGGTTAGTTATTTCAGTTATTGCACAAAGAAAAGATTTTTTCCCTCTGTAGCATACTTTTAGTGATTAGTAGGTTCAGTATGAGTGTTTTATTAATTACTAATTGGGAAAGCCAGTAGAATTAATGCCCTGATTAAAAATGTTGGATACAGAATTTCAAGCTACAGTCCTGAGACAGCCGAGGCCTAATGTGGTAGGGAAAGGCCATGCCCTGAAGATGAGGCTTCCTGGGTGGGTCCCGGCTGTGCCTGCAATGCCTGTGGACTTCGGTGCACTACTTGTAGAAGAGCCCTAAAACAATTCTATCCACTTGCAGGAGTAAAGTCCTCAGAACAGTGCCTGGCATATGGTAAGTGTGTATTTAAAACAAACTAGTGGGAATCTGCTTGGGTTAGTTTATTGTGTTGCAGGAAAAATAGATCATGACACCAAGACTATTATAGGAAGTGGCACTTTATTATGCTGGCCATCCCAGTGGGCCCGAGGGTCTAATGTGTCCAAGTCAAGCGCCCCAGAACCGGAGAACTGGGGTCTTATACCCTTGTTTAGGTAAGGGAGGGGTTCATGTTGAGTGATTACATACTTCCTTTGGAATTTTACAAGGTTGTACTCAGCAAAATCAGATTTTTCAAAGAATGGTCTCCAGGAACTGCCAGGTTGTAAACCGTCAACTTCAGAAGAGGGGTTTGGATAAGTCTGTGAATTAGTTATTCTTTTTGCATTTCCATTGAATGGCCAAGTCTTTGGGCCATTTGGCCTTTCTTAAACAAAACCTGCCTGGCGCTGGGCCGGGCCGGCCGGACGGGTCTTTAAAGTTGCAACTTGCCTTTCAAAAGGAAATACCTCTAACTGCTACCACCACCCTCCCTCCTGCCGCTGGGCTAATGGGAGATATTTAATCAACCAGGTGAGGCCAACTGCTGATCCCGAACCAGCTACATGTGTTTCTGTGTTTATTCACTCAATCATACAAGAAATATATTTGAGCATTTGCCGCATCTTACCACAATTGGAGGGGCCATGGCCATTAACCCACTGAAGTTTCACTGAAAAATCACTGGCATAATGGGAGAAAAGGCATAATACACATTTATTTAATGTGTATGCAAAGGGCCTTCAGAATGAAGACTCAACTTCTCAGTGAAACTTAAAATACTGTCTCAAGCTTACGGGAAGGATGGGGGCATGCACTCTGGTAAAACAAATGGTGAGGGGGGGGAAAATAAGGAGTTCTGTTGAGAAGCAACCCATGATTAGGAGAATGAATGGTAGAGACAGAGAATGGCCTGTGAGTATCTTTGTACGTTGAATGGACCTGAAAGGCATCATTGTGTAAAATGCTTGGGCCAGGTCTGATGACATCCTTCTCCTTCCCTGATAACAGGGTGAGGAAGCAGCTTGGTAGGGACTTTGAGGTGAAATATCATAAAATGGGGTGGATTTGTCTACACCCCTTCACTATACTTTCAGTGACCATTTTTTTCCAACTGAAATTTAAAATAGATTGGGCATGGTGGCTCATGCCTGTAATCTCAGCACTTTGGGAGGCTAAAGTGGAGAGATTGCTTGAGCCCAGGAGTCAGAGACCAGCCTGGGAAACATAGACCACATCTCTACAAAAAAGTCTAAAAATCAGCAGGTCATGGTGCTGTGTGCCTGTAGTCCCAGCTACTCTGGAAGCTGAGGTGGGAGGATTGCCTAAGCCCAAAAGGTCGAGCCCTGATTGTGTCACTGCACTCCAGCCTGGATGACAGAGTGAGACTCCAACTCAAAAGAAAGAAATTTAAAATAAGAGTGATACTTGGGCCACTTCTGGGAATAAACGATTATCAAAATAATACTGAGATTCTGATGTCAGGTGGGGTGTGTTGTTCTGAAGGATTTGTGACTTCACCATAAGAGCATTTTAGAATGAATCCCAAGTATAATTTGACATAATTTATTAGAAAAAAGACATGCTCAATGGGCATGGGCACCTTAAGAGAAAGGAAATGGGCTTGCCTTTGACAAGAAGCTTTGTATACTTTCACAACAATGATTAAGCAAACCATGAGCTAAGGGGGTGGGCTGCAGGTGTCTGGTCATGAGCTTTGGTGACCACTTTTCCACCTTCTAAAAATTAAAGTTACATCTAACTCGATCTGGGTTTTATTAGAGCATCACGTCTGCATTTGGGGGTCATTCCCTGTTGTTTCTGTGATTTTCCACACTGGTGGATCCACACCCCAGCCCGCACAGTGGTCAGGTCTGGTGTGCCTGGTCAGGCAACAGTCATGTACCTGTAAAAAAAGATGTCTGGACACTTACCCTATATTAATTTAAACTATTCACGAGAGACTTACCTATCTATGTCTAACCTGCACCAAATAACCTGCCTCAACTCCCCAGACGTTTCCAGGGTTTATGAAAGTCAAAACCAGCATATTTTGCAGAAAGAATGTTTAGGCACCTCAGGTGGTCTAAATCTATGTCTGCATCTTCTCAGCCTTATCTCCCACACCCCAAAACACTCTGCATTTCCAGGGCAAGCTAACTAGATTGCCCTCACCCCAGACTGTGAGTGGAAAGGTAAACTCACATCTTTGTCATGTCACTTTTTCCAGGCATTCTGGACTAGATTGATCTGGAATGGAAAGTATGCTATAGTAACAATTGTGGGGAAGCTTAGTTTTCCCCTGACATTTTGATCTAGACTATAAAACAGACTGATAACAGACGTTAACAGGAAAGAAAAAAAGGCTTGTTATGGTCTGAGTAACGCTCGGCTGCTCACCCCCCACCCCCCCCCACCCCCCTGACCCATACTGATAAATCAAAAGGGCAGGGAACTGGTAGAAAAAAGTTTATTTCTGAGTTCAAATTCAGGGAGCAGAACTGGACTCGAGGTCTTTCTAAAATGGTTCTGCTTACCCTCCAGGCTTTCACAGTTCACTTTTATAAGTCCAGAGTTGTTAGTACCTATACCTTATCCACGTGATCAACAGAGCATTGTATAGAACGTGAGTTTCAGCCGTATTTATTGGTAGTGACATTTTTTGGTCCAGACGTCTTGGTATCAGGTATCAGCAGTATCTCCTAGCTTTTATCGGTAAGGCCCGGCAGAAACATTAATCAAGCTTGCCACAGAGTAAAGGGAATTTACAAGGCCTAAAACATCATGCATTACGCAAAAGTTATACAAATCACAAAACTTATGATTACATTGATACAAAAGTCATACCAATCCCAAGGCTTATGATGACATTGATACCATATTATTCAAACTTATAACCACTCAGAAAAGGGGAGCAAATGGAGATTTGCATCTTTCAGTTGATGGGGCGTAGACCACAGGGAAGTCAAGGATCCCCTGAAACTACTTACCAGGAGTGCATAGAAGACAAAGGGACTCTCAGGAATGTGCAAGAGTGCTTGAAACCTTGCCATGTCCTTCTCTAGGGGCTGTGGCAATATGGACAGACATTAGCAGGTCTCTGTGTCAGGCTTACAGATTTCATCAACATGTATATGGGCATGAAAGTCATACAAAACACAAAGACTCAAAGAGATGGCCAGATGGTTGACACTTTCATGCCATATTGAGGTTAGAGAAGGAATGTGGGCTCAGAGAATGGCCGAAACAGGTTATGGTAATGAATCAGAGATGACCGTAAGACAGGTCACGGGAGGGAGGGGCAGGAGGCCTGGCCAGCAAAGATGGACTTTTCCTATAGATAAGCCACACAGGGTGCAGCCCTTGGAGAGAATAGCTGGGAAGTGTTTCTTTCGGACCTGTAGCAATGTCAGACTCAGTTCATCTCCCCTGGGGAGGGCTGCAGGGAAAGTGTGTTTGCCTCCTGCAGATTCTCTGCAGGTGTAAATCTCCCCCAGAGATTAATTTGCAGGGCTGTTCCTGTTTGCCAGCCCTCCGAACAGCCTTCTCAAAATAGGTCGAGCACCAGGCTCGCCTCAGCCTGTAATTCCGCGCTTTGGGAGGCTGAGGTGAGTGGATTGCCTGAGCCCGCAGATTCGAGACCCGCCTGGGCAACTTGGCGAGACCTCATCTCTACCATAAATCAAAAAATCAACCAGGCATGGTAGCGCATGCCTGTAATTCAGCTACTCGAGAGGCTGAGGCGGAAGGATTGCCGGAGCCCATGAAAGAGAGACAGTTCCAAGCAGGGGCTTGAAGGTCATCGGTGGATTCAAAGAGTTCTTGACTGGTAATTTGTTACCAGTCAGGCTGTGGTGGCCGGGAACGGCCACTGCACTCCAGTCTGGGTGACAGAGTGAGACTCCAACTCAAAAAAAAAAAATCAAAATAGGTTGAGGAAGGAATTTGGGGGTGAAATATTTTTATTTCCTACTGAGGACTAAAACTGACCTTTTTTTTTTCTGTTACCCAGATTACTAAGTAAAAGGCTTGGAGAATCTGCCTGATAAGGACTCTCCAGACAGGGTTTTATTGCCCGATGACATCCTAAAGTTTACTTTCCAACCTGACTCTGAAATAATAAATAAAGAAGGTTTATGGCCCTGCAAAGCCATCTCTTATGGGTTCCCAGACACTGGGGAGCCTTGTAAGACATTTACCTATCTTCCCTGAAGACTGCCACATAGAAGTCTTCAGAGCATCTCTACTGATTTCCCAAATTCCTTAGATCGGAACAAATTACCAGTCAAGAACTCTTTGAATCCACCTATGACCTTCAAGCCCCTGCTTGGAACTGTCTCTCTTTCCTGGGCCAAACCAATGACAATAACAATATCACACGTATTGATTCACGGGTTCTTGAAATTTCTGCCTTCCTAAAATGTATTTGGCCACGGGGGTACACGTTTTCAGGACAGGTGTTCCCAGGTTCAAGTCCTCAAGTTTCGTTCAAGAATAAACCATCTTAAACATTTTATAGCATTTGGCACCTTTTTCTCAACACTTTACAGTACTCACCGGAAGCTATGACAGTCCACATCCTGGCCCTGGAGATTTAGAATGGTGGCTAATGTATATATACAGAAAAAACCAAAGTAAACCCAGCAAACTAGAAGGCAGTTTCTCTGTAACTTTCTTCCTCTTATAGAAAGTTAACAATTCCACTCAGGGCCCCAGAGTTCATGATAAGTCTCTTTGTTTTTTATAAAAACAAAGGGAGCTACTCACCAGGAAGGGACTAACAAATGGCAAGAATCACTGAAAAACCATACTTATCCATGAGAAACATAAGTCAGCAACACAACCAAAAGCAGAGAGCCAGTTGCAAATTATCAATGAGCAGATTAGGCTGGGTGGTGGCTCATGCCTGCAATTCCAATGCTTTGGGGGGCCAAGGTGGGAGAATTGCTTGAGGTCAAGAGTTTGAGACCAGCCTGGGCCACATAGCAAGACTTTGTCTCTAACCAAAAAAAATTGTTTTTTAAGTTCAGACAAAGTAAGCCGAAAAGCAAAAGATTCTATGTCAATCAGACTGCTAGCCTTCGTATTACTTCTCATATCTGGCAGGATTGCACTATTTCCCAATGAAGACTTCTCTAAGAGCTGCAGCTATGGTTAGAATTGAACAGATCTGTTTCTAAACACGCTTTCGCTCCAATAGAGGGCCGTCGGTCATCTTCATGCCCTGACCCCTGGGGAGGGGAAGCTACCCTGCATGACTGATAAACACACAAATGTCTCCAGAGACCACTGGCCCACACCACCCTCCTCCTGAGCAGTTGGCAGCTGATGGGCACAGGACTTGCTTTACAGATGGCATCTGTTGCAAAACCTGAGAATAGCGCTGAGGTGTTTTCCCAGTTTGTATCAGATGAACCTGTGGACCCACCTGTGCCCAGAACTCACACCAGGAAGCTGGATCCACGGGTCCTGGGACTCCCCTCCCAGAAATCAGCTCTAGGACATGACCCACCCATGACCCAACCACAGTCCTAGCCTCTGACTTCTCAGGGAGGCAGATTCAGGAAATGTCTCTTGTCTGCCCCGCTCGGCTGCTTTGCTGTGCCGGCTGTATCAGCCTTGGGTTTTCTGGACAGTGGGTGGTGTTATAGTCAATAGGTTATATTTCAAACTGTTTGAATGGGTGGACCCATCTTTCACCTGTCGGTTTTCAAATGTAGAAAAGCTTGGTTAGAATTTTTTTCTTCCCCATCCTGTAAAAATATCTTGATTTCTGCTTTGCCAAACTCTTGTGTAGAGGGAAACTACACAGATAATGTGGAGGCATTATTCGTGTTAGCATCAATATAGGTTTATAGACAACTTCCTGATTCTCCGACGAATAAACTGATAACCACTGGGCAAACCATTTCTCAGAGAAGAGAAAAACTCTTCAACTTGGTTATTGTTAAGGTTGCTTTCTATTGTGAACCCTATTAAATAACCATAATACACTAGTCCCCAAAATGCAAAGCATGTTTCCATTAGGGACTGTGTCCTTGCCTCATTACTTGCATAGAAAGATGACCTTCTCTTTGAACGTTTACAAAAATAGACTTTAGTGACTTGGGAGTTTCACATATTCAATCACTGAAACAATGCAATGTGTAGTGTTAAATACTATAAGCTAGCCTGATTTAACTCAGGAATAAAACAAACAAGAGCCTTAACCTGTAGTTAAAAGGCTTGAGTAACCTTCATGGAGCCTTCAGCCTATCTTTGCTCATTTTGACTCTTTTGACTTTTGACATAGATTTAGATTCCTGAGGAAAGTAGAAAACAGTGTCTAATTAATCACAGAAGGAAGCTACACAAAGATGTTTCCCCTTAAGTCTAATGATCTCTACTGCCCAGCAAAACACTCTTCTGGCAAGACAAATGCAGAGCAGTTTTTTTTGATTAGCTGGAGAGCCACCAGGTTGTATTCCCTGACAAAAATTATCACACCATATTCCGTGATTATTATGACTAGTGTCTGAACATGCACATTTGTGTTTTTACTTAAATGTCACTTGGAACATCAAAGGTTTTCTTCTAGCTTCAGCCAAATAAATTTGGAAATTTCCATACTTGGTGAAGGTTCTGTACTTACTTCCAAATAGATAAATACATAAATAAATAGATAAGGGGAAAATGAGTGTGGTGTTTGACTCTGTAGGCTGTAATTCAGACTGTTTCAGTGGGTCAATCTATCTTGTCAGTGGTGAATGCAAGAAAATCTGGTTACTTATTTACTTTTTTTGGCTATGGTTTTACTTACTTTTTTGGCTTTATCTTCTTGACAAAATATTTTGACTCAGTTTTTTTTACCTTTGACCAAGACTCAGTCTCCTGAGACAGTTAGAAAACATCCTCCAATTAATTAAGCTCAAAAGTAGTTAGTACACAGGTGTTTCTCCTCAGTACTAATGATAAATACAGTAGAGCACTTGAGTATAAAAACCATGTTTCTGTACAGGACTCTGTACAGCTTTTCTAAGAGAAGGGACTTTTCTTTGTCCTTTTAAAAAAATTCACTTAGCAACTTTGGGGTTTCACATATTTCCATCCAGGAAGAAATTCAATGAGTAGTCATAAATCCTATGGGTTTCCATAAATTAATTCCATGAGTGAAATAATTAAATACTGAAACTGCTGTTAGAGTAAAGAGCACAAGTTTGTAACTCTTGGCGTGGAGCCAATCTTCATTCCTTTTGTCTTTTTTCACATTTGGCCTACATTCAGCCTCCTTAATTAATTAGGAAACAGCCTCTAACTAAGCCCAGATGTAGGTAACAAGCAGGTGTTTCTCCCTAAGACTAATGCGCGCCATTGCCTAGTGTCGTCCTTTTGTGGCAAGAGAACTAAGAGCCTGTTTTAGACTTCACTTGAGTCCAACCACACTTTGTTCTCTGAACTGGCACCAGTTATCACAGCACATTCCTTTATGTATTATTTCAAAAAACTTCTAATAAGCACATTTGTGTTTTTACGTCACTGGGAACAGCTATGGTTTTCTTTCAGTTTCCTTCAAAGGAAATTTTGAGATCTCCTTTCTTTGTAAAAGTAATTCTGAATACATAAAAAGTTTTTTTAAAATAAGTAAATTAAAAAAGTGTGATGTTAGACTCATTTGTTTATATGGCAAACTGTTTGAATGGGTAGATCTGTCTGCCACTTGTTGACAAATAAAGTAATAATCTGGTTAGTTTATTTATTTTCTCCTTACTATGTTTTAAGGTAATCCAAATACTGGCTTTGCCAAAATCTTACCAAGAGTGAAGCTACAAAGAAATGTGGAGGCCGTCAGGTGATTAGCCTCAATGTAGGTTTGTACACAACCTTGTCACATTCCAATGAAAACACTGCTCACCACTGGGCAATATGAATGTGGGAAATGAAAAGAAAAACTACGTTTTAATTACATGTTGCTAAAAGTACTTCCTTTTGTGAACCCCATGAGATAATTTTACCATTCTATCCCTCAGGATACAAACCATGTTTCCCTAATGACTATGTTCTCTCTTCGTTCATTCCCTAGGAGAAGGATATTTTTTATACTTTTACAAAAACAGACCTAGCAAAGCTGTTTGGGGTTTCACATATATTGATTTCTTAAACAACGCAATGTGTAGACTTAAATTATTTGGGCTTCCCTAAATTAATTCCAAGAGTGAGATTATCTTGGTCTTGAAGCTGCAATTAGAGTAAAGGCTTAAGTTTTAACTCTTCATGAATCCTTGAGCCTATCTCTTCACCTTCTGAGTTTTTAACCTTTAACCTAGATCAACCTCCTGAGGTAGTTAGGAATCAGCCTCTGAGCCTAGAACTAGGTAGCACCTGTGTGTTTCTCCTTAAGTCTAATGAGCTCTGTTTCTCATCAAAGCACTCTTCTGAGAAGGGAAATCCAGAGCAGTTTTCAAACTTTGCTGGAGTCCCACTATACTTTGTACTCTTAACTGACACAACTGATCACACAGTATTCCATCATTTAGTATGCATACAGTCTTGCAACCTGAATGTTTGTGTTTTGTATTTAACATCACTGAGAGCATCTAATGTTTTCTTTCAGCTTGCTTCAAAGGCTATTTGGCAATCTCCTTTCGTTGTCAAAAGTGTTGTACAACCTCCAAATACCTAAGTAAATGAATAAATAGATGAAAAAAGAGCATGCTGTTATACTCAATAGATTATACTTAAAACTCTTTGAATAGGTGGATCCATATGCCACCTGTAGGTTTCCAAATGTAGAAAAGCTTGGTCAGTATTTTTAGTTTTATTCTTGCTATCCTGTGAAATTATGCTGATTTCCACTTTGCCAAGCTCTTATCTAGAGTGAAACTACACAGATAATGTGGAGGCCTTAAGCAAGTTAGCATCAATATAAGTTTGTAGGCAACTTTCCAATTCTCTAATGAATGCACTGATTACCACTGGGCAACACGTTTCTGGGACGAGAAGAGAAAAACTACATGCTTGCTTGCTTTTTGTTAAAATTGCTTTCCATTCTAAACCTCGTGAAATAATCATAAAAATCTATTCCCAAAAATATACAGCATTTTTCTCTAAGGGATTGAGTTATCTCCTCAAAACTTCCATAGAATAAAGGAAGGCCTCTTTGTGCTTATACTAAATGGGCATAACTACTTTATTAGGGGTTCACATATTTTGATCTTTGAAACCATTTAGTCTTTTTTTTTTTTTTTTTTCTTTTTTTGAGTTGGAGTTTCACTCCGTCACCCAGACTGAAGTGCAGTGACCGCTCCCGGCCACCGCAGCCTCGACCTGCTGGGCTCCAGCAATCCTTTCGCCTCAGCCTTCCAAGTAGCTGGAACTACAGATGCGCGCTACCACGCCCAGCTAATTTTTTGATTTATTGTAGCGATGCGGTCTTGCCAAGTTGCCCAGGTGGGTCTCGAACCCGCAGGCTCAGGCAATCCACTCACCTCAGCCTCCCAAGGCACGGGATTACAGGCTGAGCCACCGAGCCCGGCCTTTGTGAAAGTTTTGTAGTTACTTCCAAATACATAAATAGATAAATAAATGGATAAGGGGGAAATGAGTGTGGTGTTAGAATCAGTAGGCTACAATTCAGATTGCTTCAATGGATAGATTCATCTGTCAGTGGCAATTGCAGGAAAATAGGAGTTTTTTTGTTGTTTTGTTTTTTGGGGGGTTTTTTGGCTATGCTTTAAAGAAACTCATATCTTCTTGCCCATAGTATTTTCATAGCTTCAGAGTTTTTCACCTTTGCCCTAGACTCAACCTCCTGAGGCAATTTGAGAACCGTCTCCAATTAAGCTCAGAAGTAGTTAGCTCGTAGGTGTTTCTCCTTAATACTAATGATAGATATTGCCAGCAGAGCACAGTAGTATACAAACCATGTTTCCATGAAGGACTCTTTTCTCTCTACACAGCTTTTCTTTTTTTTTCTGGGAGGGGTGTAGGGGTTTCACCACTTGTGGATTCCACGATGCGGGGCCAGGGTGGGCACAGGAGCATAAGTCAGGCAGAGACAGTAGGTGCCACACTCAGAAGGGGTCAGTGCCAGCAGAGAGGAAAAAAAACAAGCTTTTCTTGAAGAAGAAACTTTTCCATGTACTTTTACAAAGTTGACCTAGCAACTTTGTTTGGGGCTTCACCTATTTTCATCCATAAATCAGTGCAATGTGTAGTTATAAATACCATGGATTTACCTAAATAAATTCCATGAGTGAAATAATATATATACTTGAGCAGCAGTTAGAGTAAAGGGCATGGGTTTTAACTCTTCATGGAGCCTTGAAAAAAATCTTCATTCTTGCTGCCTTTGTCACAAATTTTCTCTTTTTTTTCTGGGAGGGGTGCCCTTGGCCTCTGCTGTCACTCCCAATCGTGCCCTCAGCCAATACCATCACTTGCACTCACGCACTCGGCCAGTGCCGTCATTCACGCTCGTGCCCTCAGCCAACACGTCGCTCACATTCTTGCCTTTGGCCGATGCTGTCATTTATGCTCCCGCCCTCAGCTGTTGCCGTCACTCAGCTGGCACCCTTGGCTGATGGCGACATTCGCCCTTGAACTCTCGGCGATGTCATCCATCGGCTGGTGTCATCAATCATGCTAGTGCCCTCGGCCTCCACCATCACTCACATTCATGCCCTTTGTGCGCCCTTCAGCCTCTGGCAACACTCTCTCTCACACTCTCAACTGAAACTGCCATACTCATACCCTCAGTCGGCATGCTCACTTGCACTTGCCCCCTCGGCTGATGCATCCCTCGCGTTCACGCCCTAGGCCGATACCATCACTCGCACTCGCGCCCTCAGCTGATATTGTCACTCATGCTCATGCCCTTGACAAATGCCATCACTCACACTCGCGCCCCCAGGCATGGCCGTCACTCGTGCCTGTATCCCCAGCCACCACCATTCCTCTTACTTGCCCTCAGCCACCGTCGTCCCTTGATCTCACACTCTTGGCCTTCGTTGTCCCTCATGCTTGTGCCTTTGGCCTCTGCCATTACCTGTGCTTACACCTTGGTCAATGCCATCCCTCACACTCGTGCCCTCGGCCAGTGCTGTCACTCACGCTCGTGCCCTTGGCCGACGCCATCCCTTCCACTCACAACCGCAGCTCACAACCCTCAGCTTCCGCCATCACTCACGCTTGTGCTCTTGGCCAGCACAGTCATTCACACTCGTGCCCTTGGCTAACGCCGTCACTTGTGCTCAAGCCCTCGGCCGCCACCATCACTCGCACAATCAGCTGACACCGTCACCTGGGCTGGAGCCCTCTGTTGACGATGCCTCCTGCACTTGTGCCCTTGGCCTCTGTCATCACTCACACTCACGCCCTTGGCCATTGGCATCACTCCTGCTCACACCTGCATCCACCACCATTACTCATGCTCACGTCCTTGGTGGATGCTGTAACTTACATTCGTGCCCTCCACCAATGCCATCACTTCAGCTCACACTCTTGGCCACTGTGGTCCCTCACACTCATGCCCTTGACCTCTGATGTCACTCATGCTCATGCCCTTGGCTGACATCGTCACTCATGCTTGTGCCCTCAGCAGATGCTATCGCTCACACTCACGCCCCCGGACATCACCGTCCCTCGTGCATGTGCACCCTCATTCTCCACCGTCATTCACACTTGCACCCTCAGCCTCCAGTGTCACTCGTGCTCACGCCCTTATTACGTGAAAGGCATTATTACTCTCTGTACATTCTATTTGCTCATCTATATTCCCTAGTCTCCTTACAGATGTAACCAGGTATGGCCAGTGAAATGTGACTGGAAATAACATACATCCCTTGCTGGCTAAGGCAGGGAAAAAAGACTATGCCCAATTTTCAGTTCCTTCTTTACTTGCAGAAGCAACTGAGAAGGCCATGTGCTCCAAATGGTGCAAATACACGATGTCTGCCTGGGTCCTTGAGTGACTGTGTGGAGCAGAACACCTTTCTGGCCCTTGTGGAGAATGCAGCATGAGCAAGACATAAGCATGTGTGGGTGTTAGGCCATCAGATTTGGGGCAACTACATAATCCATCCTCTCCTGAATAATATAGATAAACAAAAGAAAACTTATTTAAAAGTCATGAGTGATGACTGTGTTTTGTGTATTTCCTCAGTATTACTGTCTCATCAGTTAAAATGTGAAATTAAATTTATACTTGAAGCCGGGCTCGGTGGCTCAGCCTGTAACCCTGTGCCTTGGGAGGCTGAGGTGAGTGGGTTGCCTGAGCCTGTGGGTACGAGACCCGCCTGGGCAGACGAGACCTCATCTCTACAATAAATCAAAAATTAGCCGGGCGTGGTAGCACGCGCCTGTAGTTCCAGCTACTTGGAAGGCTGAGGCCGAAGGATCGCCGGAGCCCAGCAGGTTGAGGCTGCGGTGGCCAGGAGTGGCCATTGCACTCCAGTCTGGGCGACAGAGTGAGACTCCAACTCAAAAAAAAAAAAAAATTTATACTTGAAAAGTAAAATCTTTTCAGGAATGATTGCTATTGTCCAACTTGTTTGCAGGTTCATATTACCCT
>CAUYQG010153824.1:0-24579 GCA_963574415.1 Tarsius wallacei
CTGAACTATGTACCTGGTAGGCAATAAGACATGAGGCCATTCTCCATGAGAGAATTTTTACATTTCTTATGTTCAACCCAGACTCAGCTTCTGTCATTTTCAACTTTGTCCAAATGTTTTTCTTTCAGCCCTAACCTCAGACTCTGTGACTAACATCTGCCATTATCCCCAGTCGAGATTATTTTTATAACCCCATAAAATCTTACTCCTTTGGCCTTTCTAGACCTGGGCCAGGTTACTTCTTTTTCCTCAATTATTTTCTTGTTTTCCCTCTTTGATAATCTAACTGCAGGTTCTTCTTTTTTGATGTAGCCATTGATCCACAATTTTACCAAAGAAAAACCACAGTTAACAGAATCTCAAATTCAAAAGGTATGTTTATCACTCATATACTGGTCAATTCAATTACATTTTTTTTTTAGTTTTAATAAGTTTTAAAACATTATTAAATAAATAAATTTGTATTTGTTTGTGTATATGTGGAAAACTGGACAGTACCCAAAGTGGTACCAACAATCTTAGCAGCTTTTACATTGTGTAGCCATAGTATTGAGCAACTTCCTTATTTCTTTCCCTCTCACAAAACACTGCGCTTTTCCCAGAGAGGAGTATTTGGCAGCATTTTTGTGCTCTTGTTGAGTCTGCCTCCTCATGGCTTCACCTTTTGCCCTTTGCTCTTCTGTGATGGGTGTTGACATTACTGGTTTAGGAACATTGGGTTTCCTCCATGCAATTGGTTGATCGCTGAAGTCTTGGAGTTGGTAATGATTTTGAGGCTTGAGTGGTGACTGGAGCACGGGTCAGCAGTGAAAACAGGCCTACTGTGGAAAGAAGTGCATAATGATGTTTTGTAGGGTTCATGCCTGAGTGTAGCAGAGTCAGGGGTAGGAGACTGTGCCAAAGTTGTCAAACTGAGTTAGGTTGCCTTGGTGGACATTGAGTTGGTGTGGCAGGATATATTGGTAGGAGCTGGTTGGGGTGGATTGACTGCAGTGGATTGAGTTGAGTTGGTAGAGCCAGGCCTTCAAGAGTAATGTACAGCAGGCTTATGTGCAGCCAGAGATTGTGGCTGTCAAGGAGCAGGTCGAACTTGAGGTTTAACCAGGGTTGGAAAGGGCAAAGGAACCAACTTGACCTTTCAAGGTGGTGGAAACTCATACTCAGATGGAGATGGACAGTCTTTTGCAGCACTGCCATTGGGTTTCTGGGCTTTGTCTTGCTTTTTCTCAGGACCTTTACCCTCACGTGTGGTATCCATCCATGGTTTGAGAACTGGAGATGGCTTGTGTTCTTTGTTGTTGCTTGAGTTTTCCAGGGACCAGAAGGAAGTGACTCCAGTTTTATTCTCATTCTTATTCCCCAGTGGATGGAACGCCTGCACATACTCCAGCATATGCATGCCTAGGCCGGTTTGAGGTGTTTTAAAGTTCTCTGAGTTAAAAATTGGTAGATTATTCTTCTGCTTCGTCTTGGGAGTACTTGGTACTTCTTTCTTGATTGTGTTTTCTGAATGCTTCCCCTCTTTAGATTTCTTGGTCTTGTTTTCTCTGGTTCTATTGGTGTTTTTGTTTCCATGGCCCTTAGTTTTGTAAATTTTGCTGGATGCAGCTCTCTGAGGTCTGTTGTCACAATTCTTGGCAGCATCTTCTGGAGGCCTGTCACTGACTGTACCTCTACAGAAAACCACATCTTCCTCTGTAAGGCACTCTGGGTTCTTGGGCTGGTATTTGGCCTCTGGTGCTCCTAGATCAGGCTTGGAAGTTTTGCATTTGTTCTTCCTGACTTTATCAGAGGTAATCTTTATGACACGTGACTTCTCCTGCACCTGAATCACCTTGATGGTTCCCATGTCTTCATCTTTGATTCCCATGGGAGCTTTGGGCTGGTCAAGATCTTTTAAGGAATCAAAGAGCTATGGAAGGTGAATTTCCTCTGCCAGTGTGGTGATGTCTGCAAAACTGCTGCTAGACTCAATCCCGTATTCAAGTGTCCCTTGGTCATCAAGACTCAGACTGTTGTCATCTACATTGGCATTTTCAGAACCAAGCTCTTCCTCAGGGCTAAGAGGATCAATACAGGCCAGAAGCTGGGTAATGTCAGGAAATTCTAAAAGGACTAGTGAAGGATCTTGGTTTTCTAGTGCAAACTGATGGACATCCAGAGGCTTGGAAAGCTTGGTTTTGATTTTACTCAAATTGTTATCATCTGAATGTTCCTGGCTTGGAGATGTAGGCAGTGTCAAGAGGTTAGTAGAACTCTGGACAGGAGCTTTCCTTGAAATGTCCCCAAGCTCAGATGATGAGCTACTATATAGAATTTGGTTATCTTTTCTACTACATCTCTTGGGAAATTCTGGAGTTTGTAACTGACCAATAGTCTGGTTCAAAGTTTGAAATTTGAGGGAAGTCTCAGAGATGGAGTCTGGTGGTCGGATATTTGTGTGCTGAACCACCTTTCACTCCATTGACCTTTCTGGTTCATGAGCAGAGGCGTTATATGGTGGGCATGACACAGAGTCATAAGATTGTAGGTAGGGGGTAAGATCCAGATAGTAGTGGCCCCACTCTGCCTTGATTGTAGTAATGAATCTGGTCTTCTTCCTGATAGGGAAGGGACAGGCTATGTCTCTGATGTTGAATTTGAAATGGTGTCCCTTGAACAAGCCTGGCAGACATGGATAGAAGCAGAGGAACCATGGCATTGGCATATAAAGTTTTATCATACTGGCCTCTCATAGGGCAGGACCAGCTGTGTCCTGTGAATGACAGTCATGGTGAAGTCAGTGAGTGAAGATAACGTGTTTTCAATGTTTCTTGTGATATTCTACTAAATATGCCCTGCAGAAGAGGCAGCGTAAGTGGAGATCTGGCTCTGTGCAGCAACCCCAGGCAGCAAAGTTGTGCTAGAATGTTAGTAATGGTAGGTGCTACCCATGAGTGGTTGGAAATAAGTGCCAGAGACTGTTCATAATAGCCATGCTGAGGTGACAGCTGGAGCAGAGGCTTTGGAGAAGTGGCAGATATTTCCTGTTAGGAAGGCGGCATTGTTCACCACTGGAAGACAAAGCTGTATAGAAATTGCAGTTCCAAGTGAAGATGAATTTTGGAAATTTTCTATAGGAAACAAGAAGGGGATTGAAAAATCAGTGAGAGTAATAAGTTCCTTCTGTTTTTTAGAAAAGCATTATCTTAAGGTTGTTGCAATCAGTACTCTTCCAATACCAATATTCACTAAGATACCAGAAACCAGACAGTTTGTGGCAGCTGTAAGTGCCGGAACAGTTTCAGGGGAACCATAAGGCCTCTGTGAGGAACTGATTTTATATGCAACTTGTACATAAGGCAGATGTACACACATCTCAAGGAATGCTTTTTGAGAGAAAAGCAAGACCTATGTGCTCTTGGTAACTCATTGTTCCTAAGCTAGACATCACCTTCTCCTTGCCTTATGTTTCCCCTGAGACTGCGCTTGTATTTACTTGTAAATGTTTCCTGTCATGGAAGGCTTTTTGAAGTAGAAGGTTTTGAGAGAAATTGTGTTTTAATATTTTCATTTTATGTGTGAGAAAATGAAGGCTTATAAAGATCAGATTGACCAGGCCAAGTTTAATGTGAGTATCCTTATCAGCTTGCAAAACTTGACTTTCTTGCCAGGACTCTGCTCTGAGCAAAGATCAGCAACTTGGAGAAATAGATCTTCTAATATTGACATTTTTGTGGTTTACAAGCCAATAGCAGCAGCTCTTACTATTGTCATCTTAGTGTCTAATTTTTCTGAAGCAGGTGGCATGCTTTTTCTAGAGTTCACATTTAACCCAGGCTACTTAGTCTAACAGGTCGTTATTTACTAAAATCAAGACTGAATTCTAATTCTAAATTCTAATTCCTTAGAATTTAGATCTCAAGGAATGCGTTTTGAGAGAAAAACAAATTATTTAAACTCTGACCTTCAGGATACTAATTTATGATGTGTTTCCCATAATAACAGTCATCATTCAGAGATAAAATAAAGTGATATATTGCATATGATTAATATAATGGACGAAAGTAACTTCTTGAAAGTTCAAAGTAAATTTTGAAAAAAATATTAATACCAGAGAAATATAAAGAATAACATGGATATTAATGAAAATGGGGGTCTGTAACAAGTATCAAAGATAAGTAAATTACTAATAAATGAAGTTCTGTTTTTTTTATTTTGGTCATGTTATAAAATTGAATACTATCTATTATAGTGAATAAATGAACCAAGGAACAACTCAGAACAGAAGGTGATTTAGAAAGAATTTCTAAACAGCACATACAGACAGTGAAAGTACTTTAGTAACACATATGTAGCAAGCTGGAAAATACAGTAAATATGAATACCTAGGTAGCCCTAATATATGTAGACTTATATTTCAATAAAAACTGGCAGAAAGGAGAAAGCAAACAGTAGGTGACAATGAGTACTACCATTGAGCACATTCATAATCCATGAATATTATCAATCAAGTGACAGATATCATTGTAGTAAAAAGGGATATTTAAGTTAACATAGCCTGAGAAGCAAAAAGGAACATTTAAGAGGTATCATGAAGTTTTGTACATTTATCTCCCAAACCTAGATTATAATCATCTTTAATATTCAGGAAAATATCATGCCCAGAATCTTAAGGAAATCATCATAACTAGAATCTAATTAAAACATAATTTATAATGTGGAGGCAACATAACGAACTCTTGAATATTATTTTGGATACATGTGGAATTAGAGACGTGACTTTGTACTTAGACAAGTCTTTATGCTAGGTCTAAAGACAGTTCATTGTTAATGTGTGCTCTGTTTTAAGAATAAAAGTATTGTATTGATGAATAGCTACTATTCAGAAAATAACTTCTGCCATCGTCATTTGTCCAAATGTTATTCTTAAGCCCTAACTTCAGACTCTGAGTCTGACTTCTACCATTTTCCACATTCCTGATTCTTTTCATAAGTCCATAAATACTGTCTCCTCTGGGCCATTCTAGTCCTTTTTTCACAATTCTTGTTTCTTTTTCATTACCTTCCAATGGAGCTTTCAGTTTTTTTTTCTTTTTATATGCAGCCTTTGATCCCTATTTTTACCAAAAAAAAACAGTTAACAGAATCTCCAAACTCAAAAGACATTCTTACCAGTCATATACTGATCAATTTCTTTTATGTCATTTAGTTTTATTATGTTTTAAATATATCAAAATAAGTAGATAAGTTTTTATCTGTGTAAACATGTGTAAAAATTAGCTGATACTTAAAGTGATACCCATAATCTTGGTAGCTCTTATATTGTGTAGTCATAGTATTGAGCAATTTTCATCTCTTTCCCTCTCAATGAATAGTGAATGAAAAAGTACACTTTGCCCAAAATGTGTATTTGGCAGCATTTTCACACTGTTGTTGATCCTGCATTTTTATGACTTTATCTTTTGACCTCAGCTCTTGTGTTGGGTGTTAACCTTACTGATTCAGGAACTGGGTTTCCTCTATGGAATTGATTGATGGCTGAAGTCTTGGCTTATTGGTTTTGAGGCTTGAGGATTGGGTGATGACTGAAGTCTTTGTATGCATATTTGTTTTGAGCCATGAGGGATAACTGGAGCTTGGTCTCAGTGGTGGAAACAGGCTTATTGTGGAGAGAAGTACAAGATGATGTTTTGTAGGGTGAAAGCCTAAAAGCAGCAGACCCAAGGATAGCAGGCTGGGCAGAATCTGTCAAGCTGGGTTGGGTTGCAGTGGTGTAAATTGGTTGAGGTGGTCTGGCAGGACCAATCAAGAATGTGATGGTAGGATCTTCAGGATGGATTGACTGCAGGTTGAGGTGAGTTAGTAGGACCAGGCCTGGAAGAGTAAGGAACAGCAAACTTATATGCGGTCAGAGACTCTGGCCTTTAAGAAACAATTTGAGCTTGCAGTTAGTCCAGCATTGGAAAGGGCAAAGGTACCAACTTCACCTTCACAGCTGGTGGCAACTCATAGTGGGATGGAAATTAGCATCCTTTTTTGGCACTGCCCTTTGGCTTCTGGGCTTTGACTAGCATTTTCTCAGAACCTCTACCCTCACTTGGGGTGTCCACCATGGTTTGAGATCTGGTAATGCTTTGGGGTCTTTGGTGTTACTTGAGTTTCCCAAAGTCCAAGTAGAAAAGACTCCAGTTTGTTCTAAGTTTTCTTCCCCAGTGGATGAAAAACCTGCACAGACTCCAGCATATGCAAGTGGAGGCAACTTCAAGACTTTTTAAAGGTTTTGGGGCTAAACACAGGTTGAGTTTTCTTCCGCTTCATCTTGGGAGTAGTTGGTTGGCTCTTCTGTCTTGACCTTGTTTCCTGACTGCTTACTGTCTTGGATTTCTTGGGATCACTTTCTCTGGTTCTTTTGGTATTTTTCTGTTCATGGTCCTTAGGTTTTCTAATTTGCTGGATGCAACTCTCTGCAGTCTGCTGTCAGAATGCTTGGCCACATCTGCTGGTGTCCTGTCAATGGCAGCAGAAGTACTTGTCTCTCTCACAGGAAATCTGGGTTTTTTGACTGGATTTTGACCTTGGGAGCACCCTTGATAGGCTCAGAGTCTTTGTGTTTATTCTCTCTGACTTGATCAGAGGGACCCTTTATGACACTTGACTTTTCCTGCAGCAGATTCACCTGGGTGGCTCTGGTATCTTTGGCTTTGATTCTTGTGACACCTTTGGATTGTTGAAGATCTTTTAAGGAATCGAAGAGCTGAGGAAGATGATTATCCTCTAGCAGTGATGTTGAAGTTTCAAAACAACGTATCTGGAACATTACTAGGGATGAGGGTGTTCTGAAAGCAGAAATGGACTCTGTGCAAAAGAGAACTAGTTTCTGTTGCTAAAAATTTTGCTGTGAACCCATTAGGAATATAACATGACACATCAAATTTACTTTTAAAGTCTGATGAAGAAAAAAAGATATATGGCGAGCTGGTTCAAATAAAGGGAAATGTAACAAAAGCCCTGAGATCTTTTAAATTTGTGTATAATAAATGAACCCAAATTGCTTTCTTTTTCAGGTGGAGTTGGAATTACCTGCTGAAAAAGATGTCTCTAGAGATGAAGGCTTCTGTAACTCCAGCAACATGAAGATGAATCTCTGGTTTGCCTCTACACGTATAGTTAGTATGTTTGAAGACTGGTATCTCCTGTCATCAGCAAAAATGACTACATTGATGTGAGTTGTTATGCATGCTTGGAAGTAAGTCTTTAGAGTGAATGTATTAAAATTCATCCTTCAATATGTATGTGAGGAATTCATGTTATGTTAAACATATTGTTGCTTTTTAACTATTAATTAGCTGTGACCTATATAACTTATTTTCTAATAATTCAGAATCTTTGTTTGTTGTCCATGTGCCATTCTCAAGATTGCTGATGTCAACTAGAATTAAATGACATAAAAAACTTTAGGACAGTGTAACTGGAATTTCTGGAGCTCATCATTGTGTATTCAGTTTCAATATTTTGGGGGAACATATTGGATTATGACCAGACACTTTTATTTTTAATTAGATATGAGGAATTGCATGCCACTATATTTATTATCTTTGTAAAACAGTCATTTAGTCAGTCCTTAGACAAATATTGATTGATTACCTCCTATGGGCCAGACATATTTTAAGGCATTGGACACATATCTGTGACCAAAGAGGAAGAAATTGTCTAGGATATTACAGTTTAGTGGTGAGCAAGGGAGTGGTGTATACAATTTAACATTTATGATGATAAACAATTATCATGTTAAAGATGTAAATCACATAGCATCTTAGGAGGTTCAGAGTACTAAGGGAGAAATAGTCCCTGGTAAATGCAATCAGATTGAGGGGTGGTTGAAAGAGGCACAGTGAGGCAATTGCAATTTTAAATTGTGTGGTCAGGAAGACTCCACTGAAAAGATAAGATCTGAGAAAAGACTTGAAGGAGGTGAGAAGGATATTCCAGGCAGAGAATAGTAATCGTAAAGGCCCTTACTCATGACCTTCTTGTTTCTTTTTTTTTATTTTAATGATGTGGAGTACAGTTCAGGGTTAGGTATACAAATGCTCAATATGCAAGTACCCTTGTTCATGAGGTATGCCTCCCCACCACCCTGGCAGATTCTCACTACTGCCAATCCCACCAAACCCCCCCCCCCCCACTTTACTGGAAGTTTCCCGCTATTGCCTATCCTTTTCTCATAGTTTTTCAATAATTGTTCAAGGTCTGCTTATTAGAATTAGAGAATGTTTGATACTCTGTTCTTTGTTTCTGTGCTGGTTCACTCAGTATTAGAGACTTTACATCCATCTAGGTTGCTGTGAAGTTCATGATTTTGTCCTTCTTTATGACTGTGTAATATTCCATTATGTGTATGTACCACATTTTTTAATTCAGTCCTCTTTTGATGGGCATCATGGTTGGTTCCATGTTCTTGTAACTGTGAACAATGCTGTAAACATACATGTGCAGGTATATTTTTAATAGAGTGATTTGAGTTCTTCTGGGTATATTCCCAATGGGGGATTGTGGGGCCATATGGAAGGTCAATTATTAGATCTTTTAGGAATCGCCACCCAGTTTAGCACAGAGGCTGCACTGATTACACTCCCATCAACAGTGTAGAAGTGTTTCCTTCTTGCTGCATCCTCTCTAGCATCTGTTGTTTTTGAGGTATTGATGATGACCATCCTGACTGGAGTTAGGAGGTATCTTAGTGTAGTTTTAATTTGTATTTCTTTGATGATTAGTGAGGCTAAGCATTTTTTAATGTATCTGTTGGCTGCTTATATGTCATCCTTTGTGAAGTGTCTAATGATATCTTGAATTGATATGAATATCTATTATATTTTTATCTGCTTTTTAATATGAGTGTTTTTTTATTTATGGCACATTTGAGTTCCTTATAGATCCTAGATGTTAGGCCTTTGTCAGACATATATTCGACCTGAGGTAACCTACAGATTTAAAACAATACCCATTAAGTTCCACCAGCATTCTTCTAAATACAAGATATCATTAGACACTTCACAAAGGATGACATATGAGCAGCGAACAGATACATTAAAAAATGCTTAGCCTCACTAATTCATATGGAAACATAAATGACCACAAATAGCCAAAAAAATCCTAAGCAACATAAAAAAAAAGCGGGAGGTATCACACGTCCAGGCGTTAAACTTTATTGTAAAGCTATAATAATTCAAACAGCCTGGTATTGGTAGAAGAACAGGCATATAGAACAGTGGAACAGGATAGATTCCAGAAGCAAAACATCAATTTCTCAACTAAATTGTCTTTGACAAAGTCTTCACCAACAACCACTGGGGAGAAGAGGACCTATTCAGAAAATGTGCTTGGAAAACTGGCGACCATACCGAGAAGATTAAAACAACATCCCTACCTATCACCATGCACAAAAATCAACTCTAAATGGTTTAATGACCTAAACATAAAACCTCAAACTACAAGAATCTTAGAAAACACAGGAGACACCCTTATAGAAATTGAAACCGGCAACCAATTCCCGATCTAAACCCCAACTGCCTATGCCATAAGAGATAATATAGACAAGAGGGACCTCATCAAACTGAGAAGCTTCTGCAAAGCCAAAGAAACCATCAAGAGCATCCTGTTTACAAATGGCAGCTGGGAGCTCAGTTTGACTGGAGTGGAGTGAGTGAGAGGGAGCATGGCTGTAGGTCATGTAGGGCAAGAGGCATCAAACCAGCATAGCATGCTTTTAAAAATAAAGTCTCATTAGGAACATAGCCTTGCCTATTTTATAATCTATTTAGGGTGGCTGCTTTCACTCTGGAACTGCAGAGTTGGGAGTAGTTGAGACAGAAATGATCAGGCGCACGACATCTAACATATTTACTGTTTGACATTTGTAGGAAATATTGGCAGACCCTTGATGTAGAAAGGGCCTTATAAGCCTTTTAAAGAACAGTGGCTTTGGCTCTGAGTGAAATGAGAAGCCATGGAGGTTTGAGCAGAATAGTGACAGGATCTGACTTACGTTTGAAAGATTCATTAGTGCTGTCACATTGACAAATTTGAGGGGGAAAGAGTGAGAGTAGTAAAACCAGTCAGGAATGCAGTTCGAAATGTGCACCAATATTATCTTAGGATATTTACAGCAGATTCAACTGGGTATAGCAGGATATTTTAAATTTATGAAGAAATCATAGCAATACTTTACATCTGTTGTGTGTGAGCTTCTACCCAATATGTAGTCCACAGTTTTAAATTAGATCATGTTATGTTTCATTCAATGGTGCCGTATCACTGTAAAGCTGGATGTTTGACTGTAGGTATGATAAAAATTATAAAGTGCCCTGTGAAATCAAACTGGAACAGGAAATGAGGCTGGCAGGGTCTAATGTGATTCCCCAGGCTTGACACAATACCCAACACCCACACATATTGTATCAGTAAGGATTGTGTTTAAGAATGAATCAAAAACAACTTAGTTAATATATATTATTTTGATATGACTACTTAGTTGCTAGAACATTATATTAGTTTCCAGGGGCTGCTCTATGAAATCACCAAAAATTATGTGGCCATATAAAGGAAAAAAGTAATTCTTATAGTTCTGGAGTCCAGAAGTGTGAAATCAGCACCCATGGGGCTTAATTAAGGTGTTGAGTAGGCTCTACTCCCTTTAGAGGTTCTTGGGGAAAATTTGCTCCTTGCTTTATTTAACTTCTGGTGGCTGCCAATATTCTTTGACTGGTGGTTGCATCACTTCCATAATTTCCTGTGTATTCCATTGCCTTTTCTTCCTCTGTCTGCCTTTATTTTATAAGCAAACATGTGGTTGTATTTAGAGCTCACCCTAATAATCCATGATCATATCCTCATCTCAAGATCATTCATCACATCCTTAGACATCTTTTTAAAATACAGTAATATTTAAAGTTCCAGAGATTATAACCTGAATTTTTGGTTGGCCATTATTCTGCCTACTATAGGCATAAATAATTATTGAATTGTTGACACCTAACTACTTAATAAATGGAACTGTTAAGTAATTCTTTCTGCATATGAGTGACATAAAAGGACTTGATAAGTCTAGAATGTTTGAAACCTCTGATTGTGAGGATATTTCCATAATCAGGGCAAGAAATAATGAGGGCTTAAACTAAAGTGAAAATTGAGGAATGTGATTACTAGAATGGTTTTAGATGCAGTTAGGGCTGTTGAAATTTACTGGTGTGGATATGCAGTTGGGAGGGAGAGACAGGTATCTAGTGATTTCAAACATTTCTGACCTGAGCAAATGGAATACTGTCACTGTCATTAACTAAGATTAAATAACCTGTGCATGGATCAGTTTTATGTGTTTGTGGCTGGAGGACATAAGATTGGAATGTCAGTTTTGTTCATGTTTTAAAAAGTAGACATATAGAGAAGCAAAAGAGGGAAGAAAATAACACTTTTCTGACCATAGCCTGCCTCTGGATTCCTCACCTGCCCAGCGGGGTTTTTCCTCCTCTCACAGTGGCTAGGTATCTCCCAACCCGCAAGCCTCTAGGGTGTTTTAACTTCTCACTCAAGAGATGTGCTGAGCAAGTAGAGGCATGAATTTATGTGTTAGAGAGAGGGGACTCAGGAGGCCTTCTCTGACTCAGAGTATTGACTATTTGGGCACAAATGGAACTCTACTTTAGGAAAATACAGGACTTCTCCATTTAAAATACTTGTATCCAAAAATTGAGCCCTACTTAACACAGAGGCAGTGGTGTAGTTTCAGCATCTCCCAAAATGCTCTTGTGGAAATAGATCAAATAAAACCAAAACCTATGTAGCATTTACCACCAAACTAAAGGACAAAGTTCTCTCTCTGAAACCCAACATATAGGATATGGCTAACAAATAGGCACCAGACCTGCCTGGTATGACACAAGTTGGAGTGGCAGACAGGAGGCCTTCAAAGTGTCAGCATCAGTTCACTGAAAATCACAGTGGGCCAGTTTGAGAACATCAGCTGAATTCGACAGGGGTTTTGTTCTATCACAAAGTAAATTTGGGGTCCAGTAGTAGATTCTGAAGAGCTGAAGCAGTGTAGCTCCTTGATTTTCTTGAAACAGGGCCATCAGAGCTTCCTTTCAGGACATGTCCCCTCACAGAAAAGAAATTACCAGGAGGAACAACAGACAGAAAATATAAATGTCAGGTCAGGGAGGCAAGCAGAGCCAGGAAATCTCAGAAAGCAAGCCACCATATTTTTGAATACTTTTTTTTTTTTTTTACAAAACAGGCTTTGTTTGGTGGCTACCACTTGTTATTCCAGCACTTTGGAATGTTGAGGCGAGAGAATCCCTGAAGGTCAGGAGTGAGATAGCAGCCTACACAACATAGTGAGACTTCATCTTAAAAAAAAAGAATTACCAGAGTGGCAGTGCATGGCTTTAGTCCCAGCTATCCAGAGCCTGAGAGAGTAGCATTTCTTGAGCCCAGGAGTATGAGACTGTATTGAACTATGCTTGTTCCAGTGCATTCTGGCCTGGGCGACAGAGTGAAAATCCATCTTAAAAAAACAAAAATGTCATCTACCAAAAAACAAAAAGAAACACAAAAGTGAATGAACATAATGAATGATGTCCTATAAAAAATGTAACAAAATTTTAAACTCAAAAGAAAAAAAGGATTCTTGAGAAGTGGTTAAAAAAATGATAAACCCAGAACAAGTAGAAAAAAATGCAAATCCATATAGGAATTTTACCATAATATGAAAGGGGTCTTCAAATCAGTGGGACATATTATTCAATAACTTATGATGCAAACACATTTGAGTTCAAATAAATAAATATCTCTAGATGAATTCTAGAAGTTGCAAAATACATATTTCTAAGGCAGAAGTGAATTGGGTTGCTTTGAAATGTGGGGAGAAGGGTGAAGTTCCCCTTTTGTAGCTTCCAAATATTCTGTCATGTGAATCTATTACCTTTGAAGTTTGAATTCTTCAGTTCAAATTTCAGCTCCCCTACTTTCTAGCTATTAATCTTAGGCAAGTTCTTGATATGCTGTTCAGCCTAAACTGTGAAATGGGGGTAAACTAAGCCAGGTGATGCCTTTGACAGAATACAATCTCATAATGTAAATTATTAGTGGACACAACCCAAATGGGGTAAGTAAATGTGATATAATAATACAGCAGAATACTATGCCATCATGGGAAGAAATTAGGCACTGGCACTCCATAGAATATAGATAGATACACCTTTTAACCATTATGCTAAGTGAAAGAAGCTAGATACCGAAGGTTACATACTGAGATTCCATTTATATTAAATGTTTGGAAAAGGCAAATCTATAGAGACTGGTGGGAGTTTAGGGCTAGAGGGAGGAGGGAATAGGGAATGACTGATTGGTAACAGGTCTAGGGGTTGCTTTTGGGGGTGATAAAAATGTTATGGATCAGATAGGTTTGCACCACCTTTAATATACCAAATGCCACTGAAGTGTCCCTATTAGAAGTGAATTTTGTAATGTAATTTATCTCTCAAATATAATTTTACAATAGTAAATTACTGATTTTCCATGGTGGTGATGTTCTACCCTATCTTTCCCTTTGTCCTCTCCATTTCTTTCCTGTCCTCCACCCACTGCCTCTAACTCTCTTTCCCTTCTGCTATGTATAGAAGCTCCCCAAGGAGCACCTCTAGGGCATTGAGCATCTGTGTCCTGAAGCTTTTGGGGTGACCCAGTGTGGAGGTATGTCCACCTCTGTCACTCCATGGGTTTGGACACAAAGCATCAATTTTTCTTGTGTGACTTGGTCGAAGGCATCAGTACAAGAAGGCTGCCTGCATCTGCTGAGTTCATGAAAAGGGACATGGCACAGCTTTACAACTTAATAATAAGGCCCTTCCAAGATTTTGATCTTGTGTACTGGTAACCTCCAGATGCTGTGCTCTTAAAGCCAGGGTGCCCACTACATGTGCTTGAAAACACTGAAGACATCCAGAGTTTCCATAGTGCTGATATTGAGGCTTCAGTCCTTAGCATGCAGTATGACCCTGACCCATTTTGGAACCTCACTGGTAAAGTGGCAATGTATTACTGGTTTTGCATGTTATTGTGAACGTTAACTCATGTTGTGTTTCTTGCTGCTCTGGTCATCATTGTTAAGCCAATGGTGATTTATTTTCCAGTCATTTTTCTTGGTTAGCCTCATACTGTGGCAGTGGCCCTAGGTTATCAGCTGTCCTAGGATTACTGTGGGCCCTTGCTACTCCCCTGGTAGGTTTCCCACTGTTTTGTATTCACCTGTCCTGGATATAAAAATATACACTTAAGGTTGTCCAAATGTATTGAATATGTGTCCTAAATCTCATTTTTACAAATACATACTGGATAGGCCATGAGACATAAGGGTATTCTTTGTGAGAGATATTTAACAGTTCTTCTGGTCACCCAGACTCAGCTTCTGCCATCTTGAACTTTGTCCAAATGTTATTCTTCAGCCCTAACCTCAGACTCTGTGTTTAAATTTTGCCATTTTTCCCATTTCTGATTTTCTTCACAAGTACATAAAATCTCTTGCCTTGTAGCCATTCTTTTCTGGACCAGGTTTCTTTCTTTTTCCTCAATTCTCAACCTTTTATTTCTATTTTCCAATCCATCTTTCAGTTTCTTCTTTCTGATGCAGCCTTTGATCCCCACTTTGATCTGCAGTCATAAGTCATCACAAATGAAAGTGATATATCCGATATGATTTATTAAAGAAAAATATAGGAAGGTCCTGAAAGACAAAAAGTGATGAAAAGTGTTTATAAACTTTTAAAAAGTGATGAATAAACATGGCAGATACAGCATACACCCCCCTGGAGCAAAACAAAGGAAATTAGAACATTTTTTTAAGGATGTAAGTTACAATTCAGGATTAGATATACAAATGATCATTTTATAGGTGAAGTTTGGGCCTCACTTTGGTGCCCACTTTGCCTGATTTGAGATCAGGCAACTGTGTTGCTGAACTGCCCTCACCCCCTTGTAGTTTCACACTACTACCAACCCCTTTTTAAAAGTATTATGATAATTATTCAGGGTCCGTATGAGTGAGAACATATGGTACTCTGTTCTTTTTTTCTGTGATGAATCACTGCATATTAAAGACTCTGAGTTCATCCAAGTTGCTGTGACGTTCATAATTTTGTCCATTTTTAGGGTCAGGTAATATTCTATTTTGTATATCTATCACATTTTTAAATCCAGTCTGCTTTTGATAGGCAGCACAGTTGTTTCCATGTTCTTGTTATTGTGAATAATGATGCAGTAAACATCACATCTTTTTTATACAGTTATTTGAGTTCCTTGTTGTATGTTTCTTGAAGGGGGATTGCTAAATCATATGGTAGGTCCATTTTTTGATCTTTTAAGAAGTCACCACACTGGTTTCCACAGAGTTTGTACTAATTTACACTGCCACCAACAGTGAAGAAGTGCTCCATTTTTCCCACATTCTCTCCAGCATCTGTTATTTTTTGAGTTACTAATGAGGGGTATCCTGACTGGAGTTAGGTGGTGTCTCAGTGTGGTTTTCATTTGCATTTCTTTGATGATTATTGACACTGAGCATTTTTTCATGTATCTGTTGGCTGCTCGTATGCCTTCTTTTGAGAAGTGTCCATTGATATTTTTTTGTTCATCTTTTTTTTTTTTGAGTTGGTGTCTCACTCCATTACCCAGGTTGGAGGGCAGGGCAGTGGCACGCTCCCAGCCTCGACCTGCTGGGCTCCAGAGATCCTTCCACCTCAGCCTTCCAAGTAGCCAGAATTACAGGCGTGTGCTACCACGCCCAGCTAGTTTTTGATTTATTGTAGAGACAACGTCTGGCCAAGTTGCCTGGGTGGGTCTTGAACCCACAGGCTCAGGCAATCCATTCACCTCGGCCTCCCAAATTGCTGGGATTACAGACTGAGCCACCAAGCCCGGGCTGTTAATATGACTGTTAGTTTTCTTTTTTCTTTATGGCATATTTGAGTCCCTTATAGATCCTAGATGTTAGGCTTCTGTCACACATACAGTTGGCTAATTTTTTTTTTCCTTCTATGGGCTATCTCCTGCTCTCTTGTGCTTTGCAGAAGCTTTTTATTTTGATGAAGTCCCAATTGTCAGTCTAATCTCATCTAGCATGGGTATTTGGGTTTTTATCAGGAAACGGTTTCCAGTTCCAAGTTCTATAAGGGTGTTTCTTGAATTTTCAAAGGTTCTTATAATTTGAGGTTTTATGTTTACATTTTTGATCCAGTAGAGTTCATATTTTTGTAAGGTAATTGTTTTAATCTTATCCATGTGGTCCACAGTTTTCTCAGCACCACTTACTGAATAAGTTCCTCTCTCACCAGTGGTTATTAGTAGAAGTGTTGTCAAAGATGAATTGGTTGAGAAATTGAGGTTTTGCTTTTGGAATCTCTATTCTGTTCCTTTGGTCTGTATGTCTGTTCTTGTACCAATACCAGGCTGTTTTGCTTATTATAGCCTTATGATAAAGTTTAAGCTCTGGAAGTGTGATACCTCATGCTTTGTTTCTTTTGCTGAGAATTGTTTTGACTATTTGTGGTCATTTATGTTTCTATATGAATTTCTGTGTTGCCATTTCTTGGTCTGAGAAGAATAATGTTGGTAATTTAGTGAATATTTCATTGAATCTGTAGATTGTTTTTGGTAGGATGGACATATTAGCACATTGTTGATTCTTCTAATCCAAGAACATGGAATATTTTTGTTTGTGTCTCATTTGAGTTTATTGAACAATGTTTTGTAGTTTTTGTTGTAAAGATCTTTCACTTCTCTGGTTAGGAAGATACTAAGAAAAGAGTGTGGCAGTTCCTAAAAGAAATAGTATTTGACCTTCCATATGACTAATCCTGCAATTTGGAATATACCCCGAGGAACTCAAACCATTCTACAGAAAAAGATACCTGTGCATGCATTTTTATTGCACTATTCACAATAGCAAAAATATGGAACCATTTGTGCCACCCATAAAAAGTGTACTGGAAAAAAAATATGGTGCCTATACATGATGGAATATTATGCAACCATAAAGGACAAAGTCATGGACTGTACAGCAACGTGGATGGATTAAGTGTCTATTATGCTCAGTGATTTATCACAGAAACAAATAACTGCGTATCTCAAGTTCTCACTCACAAGTAGACCCTGGACATTTATCATAATACTAAAAGAAAGGGATAGGTAGTAGCAGGAAACTGGCCAGGGATCGGGGAACATAACACCAATAAGGTACCTAATCTCAAACTCTGGAAAGTGGGGACCAAAGGGAGGCCTAAACTTTATCTGTAATGTGAGTACTTGTATAGCTAATTCAGATTTGTACCCCACATCTAAAAAAAAAGGCACAATTTTTAATCTGGAACAACCCAAAAAATTCCAGAACATCCTTTTGGATACATGTGAAATTAGAGATGTGACTTTTTTACTCTTAAGTAGGTCTTTCTTTGTATTCTAGTCCAAAAACCATTAATTGTTCATCATTAACTACTCAGTTTTAGGGAGAAAATAATTGCAAAGATAGATATCACCCTTTGCTTCAAACCTACTTATCACACAAATGAATTTGTTCTTCTAATACAAATTAAGAGACATCCATTTTTTAAGAACTTAATTTTATTTTAAATGGATGAAACATCCATATAGCTTAAATTGGAAGAAACTGGATATCCAGTTTCCTCCAGTCCCTCTGCAAAACCACTTTTATTAGTTTCTTGTTTAAAAATCACTTCTTAAATTTTTAAAATGTTTATATTCAAAACTCTCAAAGTGTCATGGTCACTTTGACAGGACATGTACTAATATTGGAACAATACAGACGAGATTAACATGGTGTATATGCAGATTTGTGAAGTGCTCCATGTTAAAAAAATTTTTTTAAGTTGTTAAGTGTCCTTTCTTTTCAAGGAGGTAATAGATAAATGGGAACAACTGAATGTGGTATTTTTGATAAGCTA
This sequence comes from Tarsius wallacei, assembly GCA_963574415.1. Lineage (NCBI taxonomy): Eukaryota > Metazoa > Chordata > Mammalia > Primates > Tarsiidae > Tarsius > Tarsius wallacei. Next base: position 17,994 of record CAUYQG010153824.1, read on the forward strand.
CTTTTCACAGTGCCACTCTATTGTAGCTTTAGTTTCCTTCCTAGTATATTTTTGTATGCATCTACTAAAACCAACTTTATTTTGCTCTGCTCTGAGGAGGTTTCCATTCTGTGCTGCTTTTACTTTAATCTAAAAATTTTGGTTCTCCTCAACATTCCAGACCAACTACTGCTTTTTTTTTTTTTTAGAAAACACTTTATCTTCTTTATTTTTTATTTTTTTCTCTATTTTGTATTTGCTCCAGCATTTTATTTTCTGTTTTTCAGTGCTTGATGAATCAGTCCCAAACCTTCATAACCCAGAATATCAACCTCCTTATCATCCAGTACTCTCCATTTTATTTCCCATTTTTATCTAATTTTAATAAAAACCTTCAAATCATGTATATATTGTTTTTTGAAAATCACTAAATTTTAAAGATTAAAGTTGAACTATTAGTGAAGGGAGTCTATAATTGATGGAATGTCTTAGTTTTCTATATCAGCTAGGTTTTTTTTTCTGTTTCTCTTAAACACTCTTTTTAAAAAGTGTCTGGTTTCATTTTCCATATATATTTTCTTTAGGACTCATGGTTAGAAAGAAGGGGGTAGAGGGATTAACCAATCTATTATCTTCATGTACAGATGAGAAATTAGATTATGTCTCCAAAAGTTATGGATACCCAGTGTCACACAGCTAGTAAATGTCAAAGCCAAATCTGCAATTTGGTCTCTAGATTTCTAGTTCAATACTTGCCCAGATTATTTCTAGCACTTCTGGCTTTACTACTGAATTTAGGAGAAAAGAACTCTACTGAGAAGCTTTAAAAGAAACTTTCCTTTCCTGACATGGTTATAGAGAGATATCAAATGTAGATATAAAGGATCAAGGGATGATACCAGAGTTGTCTGAGTGGCTGAAGCCAAAGAGCATATGTGTCCAATATAAAAGTCACTGGTCACACTGGTCACTGGTCATGATCCAAGTGTATTTACAGAGAACTCCATGGTAATCCCAAGGTTCAACCAGGTGGGGGTCAGTTGGGTTGGATAATGATGTCACAAAGAAGTCTATGAGGTAGCCAATAGGAAGGTCAAATTCTGAACAAGATGAGAGGATTATTTGGAAGGAATTGGTAGGAAGGTATAACAGCACCCGTGTTGCTGAGCTTTGGGGAGTTAAAATCCTGCAGGACAGACATGATAGTCCCACTTTCCTAAAGGCTCTTATGTAAGGAAGATTATCGCAATATTTGTTAAGATGATCATTTATATAACTAATAGTTTTTAAGTATTTTATATGATAAAATATTATACACTTATAATTATATGTCCTATATCCAGTTAGTATCCTTAAGAAAGAAGGAAAGGAACATCTAGATTGAACAATTACAGTTATTCTGAATCCCTGTCAGTGGAGCTGATAAGTACATTCTCTAGAGCTTTTAAGGACCAAAGAAAGGGATAAAAGACCTTCTTTTTAACTTGTTTCAAGAACAGGATGAAGTTCAATGAGTGCACCTTGCAGGAAATGATGTGTGGTACGAGGTTCTTTTTCAGTTTATTCTCCTTGAAACCTATCTTTCTTTGGCAGGACATACAGGGCTGGGCCAAGATGAACTTGCTTCTCTCTTTTGCTCTCCTTTCTTTGCTCTGTATTCAGGCATTTTTTTTGTTTGATAGGCCTTGATCTTATCTTGATACAGTAATGGGTGTTACTTCATGTCAACTTCCAGAAAAAGTCTTCCTTCCAATATTTTAAAAATATTCTTCCATGTTTCAAAAAATGTACTCTGCCCACTAGAAGCACACACTATATTGGTAGAAGACAGCTCACTCAATACAAACCTTTCCTCTTCTTGTCTCAGTTGCATTTCTTTTTCCTGTCACTTGCTGCATTTAGCTCCTTGGGCCATGCAGATACCTGACCATCCTGCTCTTTTTTATGTGTGAAGCATTCAGGATACTTCTCTCTTCTCCCATATGATAATCCACTGTGCCAATTATTGTCGCCTCCTCTTTGCAAAGAGTGACTATAAATTCTTTGCTCTTTAGATTTATCTGTCTGCCATGCTTGGGTGCAAAGACAATATGTAGAGGACAACGGTTAGAGAAAGGAGACATTAGTAGAGAATAGAAAACAGGCAAGGTGAGTGTGCAGGAAATTAGATGTTCATGCGGATTGTTTTTTATTTCTGTAAGAAAAAAGTTGACAAAATTTGTATTAATAGAACAGAAAATAAAAGATTTTTTTTGTGGGAGTCTCACTCTGTCACCAGAAAGTCAAGAAAGTGCTGTACATGTTGCACTTCAAGAGAATAATCTTAAGTATACTTTCCCCATTTTGCTTCATGTCCTGTAACCTAACTTATGTCATTTGTTAGTATGTACATAGAATACAGATTGCTTTTAAATTCTGTGGTTGTACTATGTGTTCTTTTCCCTTGTCAAATTTTTACAGAATCCATATTGTAAGACAGAGTGCATGTTTTTCTCTTGATGATTTCTTATTTTGCACAAATTCTGACAGGTTTTATGTAGAAAATTAAAGCAGTCTCTGTGATAATGACTGATGGTAAGTTGTGCACCTCAGCATAGGGAACAGATGTTTTGGCTGGGGTTTTTTATTTTTCTTTTATTGATGTATTTATTTTAGTCCCTTAGTGAGTGGATTTGTCACTAACTTCTCTTGTAACTGTGATAAAGTTCATTGAGGTTGAGTTGTGAATGATTTATATGTGGACTAAGCTGGTTTGTGGAGGAAATAATACATTTAGTGTAAGCCCTATATCATTTGTGAAGGCTATAATTATTTTTCTTGGTGGTACACTTTTAGATATGGTTAGATCAATTTTCTAGGTACTTGTCTAATGTCAGTGGGTCATGTGTGATATGAGGTGTGATATGAGGTGTCAAGAGCTCACAAGAAAATAAATCCAGATGGGACCACTAAAGACAAATATTGCACTTTTATTAGCCTTTTTTTCCCATCTATTCTTTTAAATATAACTCCTACTGCTTACTTATGCAATTTTTCAGTGATTTTGTATGTGTGTGTGTGTGTGTGTGTGTGTGTGCGCGCACGCGTGTGTGTGTGTGTGTGTGTGTGTGTGTGTGTGTGTGGGTGATGCTTTATTGAGTAAAATTCGGATTATTGTTGCAGTGTAGAAGTAGACTTAATCTACATGACATTTTCCAAGGGTTTTTTTTTTCTTTTGATGACAGTTTTATACCTCAGACAGCCTACTTCCCCGATACTAGTCTGTAATGTGAGGCTAACAACATAAACTGAGTATGTATAACAGACCAGTTTTTGTTTTCTCTATGTGTCCATGAAAATCAGTGGAATACATAGCTACTGCAGGTTACTTAAGGTGGTATGGGATGGGGAGAAGAGTGGTAGGATTATTTTTATTAGCAATAAAATGTTTACCTATTAAAATATTCATGTCTTACATTCAATTCAATTGAAAACAAATATTTCTTATAGTTTGGCTTGTCCTTGTTTCCATTCTCTGTAACTATTTTCTTTCTGCAGTGCTAGCCACTTAACTGTAGCCTGTAGTGTCAGGATCATCTTCAATTCTAAAATACATCTCAATGTAGAAGAAAGAATTAAAAGAGTTAGAGTCCAAATTCTGTAACTTAGCGTGATGTGTCACCATGACCTCAAGCCTGAATTTTTACAATAACAGTGTGTTGTCTTGTTTCAGAGATTGATCCCCATCATTTTGTACACATCAGAATGACTGGGGCTTGTCTTGGTGTAACATGTCTAGTCCTTTTTTCCCTGGGTCCCTTCCTTGCTCTCTGTAGTCTCTTTTTCATTTTATTAGTGTCTGGAATCCCTTAAAACCCTACATGTTAGGTGCCTGGAACTCTGTGTGATACAGATGGGTTGGCCGAGGATGTGACTTTTCTTAATGCTCTTCAGTCAGAGGAGGTGCCAAAACCACATCCTCGAGAGGTAACCTGTCCTGTTGCCTGAGCATAGTCCTGCTAGCTCATTGCTTATAGTCCTGGACTTTGTATCCTGTGGTATGTGCCTCTTAACAGTCACGGCCATGTACTTGTCCCAGTTGCCCCTTGCTTAGAGGCATTGACCTTTGCTGTGCCACCCATGTTAGTTGAAAAGTCAATGTCTGTCATGTCTTGTGGTTGCTCCTCATTCTTTTAAAATTGAGGTTCTGGACATTGCTTTCAGGTAAATTGTGGGCAGGACTGTTAGTATTTGGGACACTCCTTACTTAAAATAGTGCACCCCCATGCCTCAGTTTCTTCAGTTATGTTATTTTGCTAAGGAAATGTGAATAATAATTTGAGTGATGGAACCCATTAGTATCCCCTTGGGATCTTACATGGAAAGATGGTTTGGGTTGTTTCTAGAAATCACTGAAAGCCTAAATACTTCATTGTTGCCTAATATGTCATTTGAGAGATCTTCCTTTATATGTTTAAGTGATTAATTTTGAGACTTGCTCATATGTGCTGCAGTGAGCTGATTTTCTTCCTTGAAGCCTTCTTTTCCACCCATCTCATTCCACATTAATTTGACTTCATTTTATCTCCTGAGGTTTTTCTGAATCTGTCATCTGTGCATCAGAACCATGATACCTGTCTTGTTTGATCTATTGCACTTGGGTCCTAACTAGTATGTTATACTTACGTTTTGTTTCTTTCCAATCCATTCTTCACAAGAAGACATCTTTTAAAAGACCGTTATTAAAAATTGAAATGAAACTGTAGTTGTAATTATATTGCTTACAATCACTGCTCAAAAACAAACTTATTATTATGGCACGTACCATAGAGCTCTGCATGTCTTGGATCCTCTGCTTCTCAGCCCTATATCTCTCCATTCTTTTCCTCACTCTTATTGCTTCTTATGTAAAGAATTAATTGTAGTTAATTCTGACTCATCCGAGTTTTCACTGTGACTCCTGCCTTTATTAAGGAAAGTTCATAGTCTCTTTTCTTTCAGGTTCATCTTAAAATAGGGACCACAAGTTCCCTGAAGATAGAATTTGATGGCATCAACTGTACAAATACTAAAACTGTGAAGTGAAATAATTGAATTCTTTTTATTTCAGTGTTTGTGTATGTGATGATGGCAACTTAGTTTTGGTACTGGCTAGGATTTTTTTTTTTTCAGAAACACTTTAGTCCTGGCCATCTCTGGTTTTGCTTTGCATGTGTCTTATTTGTGGAGATCTTTGCTCTGTTTAGTTGCCATGTTTCTGTTTTATTTTTTTGAAGCAGGATTTATTGAGAGGAAAGAAAAAGCTCCCACAGTTGGAAGGGACCTGAAAGACTTGCCCATATGATTTTCAAAATGTGGTAACAGGAAGGAGGAAGGAATAGATTATTAGGTGGGATTGAACATGTGGAGTGGCACAATGCAAAGCAAAGAGCAGAGAGGATGTGTTTCACACTGTAATTCCTTTTTTCAAAAAGTTTCATTTATGCAGGTAGACAAAGCTACACACAATTTGGCTAACAAAAAAATAAGTCTAGTAGGTGGAAAGACTACCTTCAGATTGGACAGTGGATCCCTTTGGCTTGTTTCACTGCTTTCAAAGTTCTTTTGTTGAAGGAAAGCAAAAGCTTATTCAGTATTCTTTCAGTAATCAGAGTTCGCTATAAAGAACACTTTCATACTCCATTTTCCCATTTTAGAGTGAATGCCTTGTAATGCCCTTTTACTATCCTGAAATGAAATTCATAGGCACATGTAACTGACATTCATGGATAATTCTAAAGAAAAAAATCAGAATAAAATCCTAACAATAATATAATGTCTAGATAATAATTTGTAATAAAGTATTTCCATATGTAAATGTTTGGACATGACCATGCTAGAAGATATAGAGAAATAGTCACTTTTACCATAAGCACAAGAACTGCTTATGCCGCCTGAACAAGGCAAGTTATATTGCTTTACTGGTAGGAATTTGTATAATAGTGAGAACAGCTCTTAGAAAATTTCCAAATAAAACAAAGTACAGTCTTCACCTATTCAATAATGTGGTTCTCTCCTGGAAAATTCAGTGTATATTAAAATTGTACAATGAAAAGTTTGTGATTTGTGAAATGGGATTAGGCTCCAAGACTAGAATAAATATGAGCAGTATTTTTTAACCTATGTTAATATTGACTAGGGCTTTAAAAGTCTTTCAGGATTTGGGAGAAGTCTATGTGACTGTTTTGAATTTGGAAAACTGTCTGGTATCTATGACCCTCACCCACTAAATGCCAGTAGAACCCCTTCCCTTTCATTGTCACAATAACAACAACAACAACAACAACAAAAATATCTTGGAGTATTTATGCCAGGATATCAGCATGGAAACTTTGAAGTTATTTATTTATTTATTTATTTTTTTGAGTTGGAGTCTCACTCTGTTGCCCAGACTGGAGTGCAGTGGCCGCTCCCGGCCACCGCAGCCTTGACCTGCTGAGCTCCGGTGATCCTTCCGCCTCAGCCTTCCAAGTAGCTGGAACTACAGGCGCGCGCTACCACGCCCGGCTAATTTTTGATTTATTGTAGAGATGAGGTCTCGCCAAGTTGCCCAGGCGGGTCTCGAACCCGCAGGCTCAGGCAATCCACT
>CAUYQG010153832.1:0-13909 GCA_963574415.1 Tarsius wallacei
AGACCCGCCTGGGCAACTTGGCGAGACCTCATCTCTACAATAAATCAAAAATTAGCCGGGCGTGGTAGTGCGCGCCTGTAGTTCCAGCTACTTGGAAGGCTGAGGCGGAAGGATCACCGGAGCCCAGCAGGTCGAGGCTGCGGTGGCCGGGAGCAGCCACTGCACTCCAGTCTGGGCAACAGAGTGAGACTCCAACTCAAAACAAAACAAAAAAACAAGTCAGCACTGTAACAAAATTCTGGCATGTTCTAATAATAAGCTTCAGGTAGATGCTCTGCGTTGCCAAATATGAATTTTTAAAAAAAATTTTAAAGATGTGGGGTACAATTTAGGGTTAGGTATACAAATAAATGTTCAATATGCAGGTACCATTGTTGATGAGGTGTTCCCCTCCTCCCCTCGCAGATTCCCACTACTACCAATCCAGCCCACTGCCCCCGCCCCCCCACCCCCCCAGTTTCCCACTACTGCCAATCCTTTTCTTATAGTATTACGATACTTGTTCAAGTTTCTCTTATGAGAGAGAACATGTGATAGTCAGTTCTCTGTTTCTGTGATAGCTCACTCTAAGTCCGTCCAAGTATTATAGACTCTAAGTCCATCCAAGTTACTGTGAAGTTCATGATTTTGTCCTTCTTTATGACTGTGTAATATTCCATTGTGTATATGTACCACATTTTTAAAATCCAGTTTTCTTTCGATGGGCAGCATGGTTAGTTCCATGTTTTTGCTAGCAAAATATGGATTTTTTAAAAGTTTTAATTATTTGGCAGTCAGTAATCTGGAAGAAATCAGTTCCTATTTCCAGCTCTGTGCTCTGTGCCTCTGGTCTCCCATGCTAGAAATTAACCTCCACCTATCCTACCCCTCTGCAAGGTCTATGATAAAGGAAAGGATCGTTCCCCCTTGGTGACTACATCAGTGACTGTGATTTCCAAGCCTTCCAGTCTGCTGGCTGTGTCTGGATTATCCAGTCTTTCCAACATCATATTTTAGGATTCATTTGTTTCCCCATTCTGTTTGAGTGCAGAAAGCTCCTATGTTCCATCTCTCCTAAAGTGACTCCTCTACGTTTCCACTTCCCTGCGACTTGGGTCTGCTTTTGTCACAGCGTGGCTGAGCCCTTGGTCTGATGAGCTTGAGTGCCAAAATCCAATCTTGAAATTTCAGGAGGCTTCTGCTAGTTTAGTTCTTTAGAAATGTCAAACACGCTGGGCTCGGTGGCTCAGCCTGTAATCCCGCGCCTTTGGGAGGCTGAGGTGAGTGGATTGCCTGAGCCCGCGGGTTCAAGAACCGCCTGGGCAACTTGGCGAGACCTCATCTCTACAATAAATCAAAAAAATTAGCCGGGCGTGGTAGCACGCGCCTGTAGTTTCAGCTACTTGGAAGGCTGAGGCGGAAAGATCGCCAGAGCCCAGCAGGTCAAGGCTGCGGTGGCCGGGAGCGGCCACTGCACTCCAGTCTGGGTGACAGAGTGAGACTCCAACTCAAAAAAAAAAAGAAATGTCAAACATGTTGGGGCTAATTGCACCTGTTTCCTGACTGGCTTACCTGCCACCAATTAGCACAGCCCTCCCCCACATAACCATCCTCTGCACAACTGTCCTCAAGACAGTGGCCTTCCAAAATCTGGGCTAGAAGCTCTTGGCCCTTGAGAGACCCCTTTTCTCTCAGCCTAACTGCTTAGAATTTCATGGTATGTATAGTAAGGACAAAGCTTCCTACTTCCTTGACAGAGAAGCAGATATTTTTGAATGTGTGGAAATAATCCTGATGAAGGGAAGATAAAAGAGATCCTAGGAAAACAGCTTTGGCTTCAAAAGGTAAGGACAGAAAGATCCCACATGCATAAGGCGAGGGCATGAATCATCTCAGTCCCTAAGCTGAGATGCTGAGCATGGGACTTTAGGTGGGGCTGATGTAGGAGGAATTGTGGGAGCATTCCTGGCTTTCAGCAGGGTGTGGGGGGACTTCTGGACTGAGCGTTATATGAAAGAAATCATGCCCATGCCTGTTATTCCATGGTGGCTTCCTGCTGCCATTCTCCCACTCTTGAGGCTCACTCACCACCCCCAACGCCCACCCTGCTGAAACAAGTTCCCCAGTTGCTTGTTTATGGGGCTCCTTTTTTTCTTTTCCCCTTTTTTAAAACTGTATAATCCTCAAATCCTCTTTTGAATTGCTCCTGATCCCATAAGGTAGTTGGTATTATTAGCCCTATTTCACAAGTAAAGGAAATTGAGAATCAGAGATTTGCCCAAGGTCAAGTGCAATAGTTTCAGGTCTATCTGACTCCAAGTCCATGCTCTTGCTGCATTACATTCCATTGATGCCCATTTTCCAGCTCTTCCAGTTACCAGGAAGAGTAGAAGGGCATGTTGGGGTAGAAAGAACCCTGGACTAAAGATTGAGGGCCTGTGTCCTGGTCATGGCTCTCTTTGGTGTTTGGTGACTCTTCTCAGTGATCCCCTTTCCACATAAAAGGGAGGGCTCTCTTGGGTACTTTCTACTTTTCTTCCATTCTTAATAGACTGTGACTTAGTGACTTTTTTTTTATATATACAATATTTTTTTATTGTGATATTGAGGGGTACAGTTAAGGGTTAGGTAGACTTAGTGACTTTTTATTCTGTACAAAATATATTTAGGAAACCCATGAGTTCACAGCATTCAGTCTCAGAATTGATGATATACGGTCAGATCATGGGAAAGGAAGCCACTTTACCACATGCTGTGAGTAATGTTGCGCTGGCATTACTGCGAGGGTGGAGAGCCGCTTTCCGAAATAGGTTTGTCTATTTTTGAAAGGCACCTTTTCACAATAAAGTCATTCAAAAAGTTCTGAGTACGCTAATCTTTGTCGAGTTACACTTAAAAGGTACTTCATTGTGTTTGTGTATATGTGGATGGGGAACAACATAAGTAAGGAATCATGAGGAGACACAGAGTCTGTGGTTTCCCCAACTTTATGATTCTGATCTAGATCCTACACGTGTTGGGCCCTACAAATACTGTGACGGGTTCCTCTTTCCTCAACCACTAATGAGAATGTATTAACCACTATAATTGAAAGTCTAGATTAATAGGAAATAATTTGAAAAGTAGAGAATCTTATGTGCTTTTTCATAAGATAGGGAAACTGATTCTGATCTCTTTTCTGTTTCCTTCATGATCTGTGTTTTTTATCCATAATGCTTGTTAATGCACTATTTGCAGGAAAATATTTTCTTAAGAAATGTCTAAGAAACAGGCCAGGGGTGGTGGCTCACACTTGTAATCTCAGCACTTTGGGAGGCCAAGGTAGGAGCTCAGGAGCTTGAGACCAGCCTGGGCAACATAGTGAGACCTTGTCTCTACCAAAAAAGTTAAAAATAACCAGGTGTGGTGGCATGTGCCTGTAGTCCCAGCTACTCGGGAGGCTGAGAAGGGAGGATCACCTGAGCCCAGGAGATCAAGGCCGTGGTGAGTTGTGATTGTGCCACTGAATTCCAATCTGGGTAACAGAGTGAGATCCCAACTCAAAACATAAAAATAAATAAATGTATAAGAAACAGACAGAGATAACTGCCTACATAATGAGAAGCATTTCATGACACGTGGGCAATCTTAAAGCGTAGCAGGGTTCAGGAGTTTTACTATAATGGGCATTCTCCCCTTGTATGCTATTTCAACCTTACCAACACCCCACAAATCCTTGGGTATGCTCATCACTGTGTGAGTCTTTGGTTTCTGTTTTCCATCTCTCTACACCCTGCTTCCCAATTCCTGTGGTACCCAGCCCTCATCTTCCAGAAGGGTCAAGGACTGCTTGACTTCTTTTAAGTACTAAAAGTGTATGATTTCATGAAAATGAAAGGTTTTGCTTTAGTTAATAAGGATGTCTACTAAAATTGAGGGGTAGATATACGATGCACCTTTACCTCCTGTGACTTCCTATTGGCTCGGAAGAGCTGATCTGGTGTGAATGCTCTGAAATAATAAGTCTTGGAAAGTGAGGTGGATGGGGAATGATTATCCTGGGTGGCAAGAGGCAGCTTTTTTACTTAGCGTAAGAAACCAAGATTTTAACCTGGGAGGAGGCACTGATTTTCAGGTCTCAGTGGTGTCACAAGGGCAGGAGGCAATTGGGTGGTCAGAAACCAGGATGGTTGGGGACAAGTTGGTATATAGGACATGAAACTTCCCAGACTAAGGACTGAGTCTGTGCACAATATAAAAACACTTGTGTATTCAGTGGCTTCAGGTTCCCTCTGGGAAACCTAGAATTCCTTGATGTATTGGCCAATGGCGAGGGTCATACTGTGAGGCTGATAAGGAGTGTTGAGACAGAAACTAATTATTGTTGGAAGGAGTATTCTGTGATCCAAGGATATGTTGTCAGTTGTGTGCAGTCTCAGTAGTGATGAGGTATGTGACCTTAGAGGCAGTTGTATTTGAGCTGGGCTTTAAAAGTGACTAAGATTCCAATAAACAATGAGAGATGGGGAGAAATATTCCAGAGATATGCAATCAGAAAAGTGAAGATAACCTGGATAATATATGCTATATTTAGGGAATAATTAGTAGTTAAATTTTGCAAGACTATGCTTATCCAATATAAACAAGAGGGGAAAATAAAGTTGGTAAATAGTTGAGTAAATCTGTAGTCCCATTCTTGATGACTTTGGATTTTAGGCTGGGAGATAAGAGATGATATTGCAACCATTAAAAATAAGCTCCTTGCAAAAAGAAACATTCAGAGAGTTAAAAAAAAAAAGCTCTGGATGTAAAATATGATAGAAGAAATAAAATTATAATAGGAAGGTTGGAAGATGAAGTTGAGGAAATCTTTAAGAAATAGAACGAAAGACAAAAAGATGGAGGAGAGAAATATAAGACAATAGATCATTCTAGGAGATCCAATACCCTAAAACAAGATACTAGAGACATAGAGAGGAGAAAATAATCAATGAAATAATTCAGGAAAATTTTCCTGGAGGGAAGGAAGGACATACGTTTCCAGATAGAAAAGACCATCTGAGAGTTAACCAAGGTGGACAAACAGGCATTTCATGACAAAAATGTAAAACCCTGAAGAGAAGATCCTAGAAGCTTTCACTGAAAAAGATAAAGAGTCAGAATATTTGCATATTTCTCCACAGCAACACTGAAAGCTATAGACAATGGAGTGATCTCCAACCTAAAATTCTATACCAAGCCAAGGTAGGCATTAAGTAGGAAGGCAGGATACAGACATTTCAGATACATACAATTTCAGTAAATTTACTCCCTACATATCTTTTCTCAGAAAGTTACTGGAAGAAGCTACTGCAGGGTATGTGCCAACAAAGTGAGAGAGGAAGTCAAGAAAGACAAATATATGGAAGACAGGAAACAGGAGATCCTATTCAGGGAGACCATTGTTCATCAGACCTCGAGTGTAACTTGTTCAGATTGGAGGTTTGAAAATGTGTGTCTAAGGAAGTGTCTTTTCTTCTGGTGTGAACTGGTAGACTGAGTGGAAGTCTATTGTAAGATCCACAATGATGCTAGCATATGGGTGTAGAATGAAAATGGATACGATAAGGAAATACGTTTTTAATATGAAGGGTTATGCCAAAGACCAGTGTCAATCATCCTAGCAAGAGCCCTCTGATTTCCTTAGAGTGTGGTATAGAAAAAAACCAAATCTGCCCAAATAAGGGGAGCATGTGGGAGTGTGTGTATACATACACTTATATAGTACAGCATGTCTAGGGATAGATACATAGGAAGCAGAACATCAGAGTTGTATGGCTAAGGAAGAGGAATGTGAGGGAGACCTTCTTTTCACTACTTACCTCCTTGTTCCTCTTGGCGCTTTGAATAGAATGCAGGGCAAGAGAGACAGGAAGCTGGGATCAGTTGGGTGGTGACTGTCATGTTCTTGGAATGAGTAAATAAGGGTCTGACTGAGAAAAGAAGGGGTGGGTACTAAAGCAGGAAGACAGCTTGCCTGACCTGATGACGACCCATGACTGAACGTGGCAGTAGGATGAGGGTGAGCAGTGGGTGCTGAGGGAAAGGTCAAGGGCAGTGGTCAGAGTGACTCTCTGCCTTCATGCCTTGGCTGACAAATGTGAGGACACAGTGGATGAAACTGACCTTTTTTTGGTTTTTGTTTTGCTTGTTTGAGTCAGAGTTTCACTCTGTCACCCAGACTGGAGTGCAGTGGCATACTCATGGCCACCGCAGCCTCAACCTGCTGGGCTGAGGCCATCCTCCGCCTCATCTTCTGAGTAACTGGAACCACAGGCACGTGCCACCATGCCCAGAGGATTTTTATGATTTATTGTAGAGACAAGGTCTTGCCAACTTGTCCAGGATGATCTCAAACTCTGGGCTCAGGCAATTCTCTTGCCTTGGCCTCCGAATGTGCTGGGATTACAGGTGAAGCCACCGCACCTGGCAGAAACTGACCTTTAGAATGGCAGAGGGAGGAATGTAAATTGCAAAAGAATAATAAGTGGTGGGAGCAGAGGGGTTGGAGTTGGGGGCAGCAAACACAGTTCACTTTCCCTCTGACCCAAATCTCATTTTTGCTGGTCTTGTGTGTCTTTTTATCCACGGTGTCTGGCATTATAGTATGATGTAATGGCTTGTGGAAAACTCAGTGATGGGTCTGCTGGAGTCACCACCACCTTGTGGGACTGAGGGAGTGTAGAGCAAGATGTGTTGTAGCACTTGACCTGCAGCCAACTCAAATGCTGTCTCTTCTATAGTCAGAAAGGTGGGGAAATAAAGGGGGGAGGGGGTGATACCTCACAAAGTTCTCCTCAGCTCTGCCACTTACAAAGTTAACAAATTCTTTGACACGTCTCTGTACTAAGATTTCCTCATCAGCAAAGAGCACATAATATCCCACTACCTACATCCCAGGATCATTGTGAGGATTAAATAGGATAATGAGTTTAAAGGCTTAGACGAGTGCCTCGTACGTGGTAAACATGCAGTAATGTTGGCTAGTATTATTACTATGTCCAATGACCTCTTTCAACTTTTTTTGGATTTCTTTCCCCCAAACTTGGAACACAGCAGGTTAGAGAATTTAATATACAAAGGATGGATGTTTTCCCCAATGGGCATGTCAATTTTTCATCCATCTTTAAACAAATATGTTTTGAGAGAACAAAAAAGACTTCTGGAAATAAAGCATGATTGCAGAAATTTAAAAATACAGCAGAAAAGTTGGAAGATAGAGTTGAGGAAATCTTTAAGAAATGGAAAAAAAGATTAAAAGATGGACAACAAGATGGGCAATTATCTTAGGTATCTGAGGTCCTTTGGTGAAGAAGTTAGACACATCCCTGCCCTCACAGAATCTAATTTTCATTTTTCCAGAATTTTCATGGTTCTTCTCGCATACTCTATGTAGGTATGCATTTATTTTATAATCAGGGTATTTTCAAGGAATATTTTTACATTAAGCTTCTGTTTAATGTACATAAAATCACATATTTTAAAGAATACACAGTACAAAAGGTTACATAATCAAAAGCAAGTATCTCTTCCCTATTCAGAATTTCCTAGTTATCCTCAGAAACAATCATTCTTACTTGATTTTTTTTACATCTCATTACTGAGATAAACATAGAAATATCTAAGCCCCCTTTTTAATATAATGGTTAGGGGAGAGCGAGGAAGAGAGGATATGGGATGAGTCCGAGGCTTCTAGCAATAGAGTTGTCAAGAGAAAGGAAGTCCAGAGAACTGAGTGGGGGAACATCAGACTACAAGGGTTGAGAAATACTGTTGAAGCAGAAGCAGAAACATAGACTTACATGTAATAAGCATTTATTGAGAACTACTCTACACAAAATATGTTAGAAACAAGTCAAGTGCTAAGAAGGCAGGGGCAGGGTGTGCACGTGAGAATATTATACAACAGATTACAATACTCTACAGTACTTTTCGCAAAATAAAATTTTAAAACAAAGCTAATTTTGTGGCTTGGCCTCCCAAAGTTATGTCTAGGTTTGGACTGAGGCTGCTCCATCCCTTACTGATGCTACCTTACAGTCCAGTTTCCTAACTTATTTCTCCTGGCTAGATATCCCTCTCCTGTCCCCAGTTTTCCTGTGGTTACCTTGAGCATAAACAGTCCTCAAACTCAAGTTTGCTAGTCCTGCTTTGGGCCAGCCCATATTCCCTTAGGACATCTGCAGGCTAAGTAAGCTTCTGGGCGATTTGTGTCCCGGTCTTCCGAATTCCATTCCCTCTCTTCCTCTCTCTTCGAGGAGTTGAAAGTCCTAAGCCTCCTTCCATTCCTTGCATTATCAAGATGATGGCTCTCCCTCCTTGGCTCTGCTTCCAACCAGATGACTTCACAATGACTTGGGTCTCATCAAAACCCCTCTCTAACTACCAGGGAAACTGCTGTCTATCTTAAGTCCATTTGGACAGACTATCCATCTGTTGCTTGTTTCAAGACCTGTCTGAAGACTGGACAGACTAGACATTTCATGCGTGTTTCTGTGGGTTAAGATCTCTCATTGTTTTCTATTATGAGTATTGTGATCTCCTGATTGGTTCTTTCACGGCCAACCCAGGTCATTACCATGTCAGTTTTTCAAGAGAAATGGGGTCACAAGATTCAGCACGTTCCTGTATATTCAGTGTTTTCCACTAGTGCTTATTGGGAAGGTAGACCTTCCTCAATATTAGCAACAGCCCAGATAGAAGTGGCTCCAGAATTCAGAGCTGGTTCCATATCTGTCTCTCCTAATTTTCCCCAATTTAGGTTGATCTGCTCCTTGTTGCCTATACCCTGGGCTACCATTTTCCTTGCTGACCCTGACAGAGAAGCAAGCACTCCTTAGCAGGGGTAGACTTTTCTCTAGAGCACAGTAATTACATTATTACAGTATACATGTATTTATATTTCAAAATATTAATATATACAGTCATAAAATACATAACTCTGACTCAGACTGAAGAGGTAGGCTCAGTCACAGGTACAGAGGATTAAGTGAGTCACTGCCTTGGAATTTCAAGCAGATAAAAGCCAGCATTCCAGAAACAGGGAGTTTTATGTAAACGTAAGAGAGAACTCTGATGTGAAGAAGGCAGTATTAGCTCTAAGTTTTATTCTCAGGCCAGGAATCATTCAAGTGGACTTGGCCACAGTTGTGCTCTGAAGTAAAAAGAAGCAGTGACAGAATAAAGGTCTGCTCTTGGCACAGGGAGCAGAGCTGGTGCCACAGGGAGATGATTTCACTTCCAGGAAGTTCCTGAACACTCACTATTACTAACAGTAACAACTTCTACTTCTGGGAGAAATAAAAGACAAACTGCAAAAAAAAACTTGCAAAGGAAAAGGTATAAAAAACGGATACTTATATAGACTTTACATTTTAATTAAAAATGTGTTGTGCTTGTGTCTCTGGAGGGGGTCTTCAAATCCACAACACACTGGATTTCTTCCTCAGATCTTTCAGGCATGTCGTTTTTTACTCTGGAAAAACAGAAAAAAGGATTGAGTAAGATTTCACAGTAGAGCCACTTTCTTTTTTCTAGGTTTCAATGACAGGAAAAGAAGAGAGGTCGCTGCAACAGGAATGATGAGAAACACACAAGTGAAGAGAGAGGTGGAGAAGGCAAGAGAAAAGAACTCTGGTCTGCACTGTCACCCATGCCTCCACAACATGATGGCTCTGTACCTTCTGCTGATTCCCGAATGTCTGCTCTCTGCAGGCTCTTCCAGACCATTTTGGGAACCAAGTCTGACAGGGCAGGCGGGAACTCCACACCTTGGCTCACCATCCAGGAAGCCTGGAATTAGTCTTATTGCTAGAATCACCGTGGCTGGTGTGCTCTGGTAGTCTCTGCACCCTAGGGTCATGACCCCATCACTAAAACCAAGCTTATGACTGAGGGCTGCTCTGATCCCATGACCGTGTGGTCAGAGCATTGATATTCTTTTTTTTAATTAATGAATTTACTTATTATAAAGATGTGGGGTACAATTCAGGGCTAGGTATACAAACATTGATCATGCAAGTACCCTTGTTGATGAGGCATGCCCCTCCCGCCCCCAGCAGCGTCCCCCCACGGCCAGTCCTACTGCCCCCTCCCCTGACAGTTTTCCGCTACTGTCAATCGCCTTCCCACAGCATTATAAATGTTCTTGAGAGCTCAATTCCTCAGAAGGAATGGAGGTGCAGACAATATGGTCACTCATGTTGTGAAAGGACTGATTACCATGGACCTTCATGTATTCTTCATCCATTCTTTGTTATTTCAACAATTGTTCTCTTATTAATGAGTAGAAATATATAGTTATATATTCTGGATGCAAGTCCTTTAGATGCCCAGCACTGTGTTAGGTGCTGGCAGCGCAATGATAAGCGTAACTGGTATGGTCTGTGCCCTCAATAGAGTTTCGTTGAGTCTCATTGGCAGGGTTTAATACGTTAATTACACAAATATGTAAATATAATCTGGTATCATAAAGAAAGAGCTCAGGAATCCACATGACACTGTAACAGGGGACGTGATCTAGTCTGGAGAAGGGTTTGTAAGAAAGTGCTGCTTGAAGCCCACACAGGGGCGCGCGTTTGAAGATATTAAAGGCCTTTGCTTAAGAAAAAAACAAAACAAAACAAAACAAAACGAAGAGTGCCGCTTGAAGTGAGATCTGAAGAATGAAGTAAAGAAGTGACAGAACATTCTAAACACTGGGCACAGCAGGTGCTAAGACACTGAAGGAAACACGTTATCACTCCTCACTTCTTCATTCATTCATTCCATTCACGCAGGATGCCCACTAGCTCAGGCACTGTGGTGTGCTGCTGTGTACTACCAGTAGTCCATTTTTCCCCCTACAGCTTTACAGTATTGTGTGAATATGCCACCATTTGTTTATCCATTCACCAACTGATGAAAATGTAGAGTGCCAAGTTTGGTATTATGAAGGACGCTGCTATGGACATTTGTGTGTGAGTCTATATAGACATTTAAAAAAATTGATCTTAGATAAAAGTCTAAGATTGCTGGATTGTCTAGCTGTGCGTGAGAGTTTCAGTTACTTCACATGCCCTCCAATACTTGATGTTTATCAGTTGTTTTAATTTCAGCCATTCTAGTGGGTAGGCAGTAGTATCTCATTATGGTTTTAATTTGTATTTCCCTAATGACTAACGACATTGTGACTGTGTCTGCTATTGGCCTTTTGTATATATTTTTCTGAGGAGTATCTGTTCAAGTCTTTTGCTTTTGTCATTCGTTCAGTGGATTGTCTTCTTATTAATGAGTAGAAATATATAATTATATATTCTGGATACAAGTCCCTCATCAGATATATATTTTGCAAACATTTTCTTCCAGTCTGAGGTTTAACTTTTCCTTTTTTAAAACAAAGTCCAATGACAAAAGTTTTCAATATTGGTTAAGTCCATTTATCAATTTCATTTTTATAATATGGTTTGTGCTTTCTGTGTGCTATCTAATAGGATTTGCCTAACCTAACTCAGGTCACAACAATTTTCTCCTATGTTACATTTCAGAAGTTTTCTAATTTTAGCTCCTATATTTAGGTTTATAATCTACTTTATTTTGTATGTGTTTAAGTTCATATATGTCAGTCTGGATATCTACTTGTCCCAGCATTATTTGTTGAAAAGATCCCTTTGGCCACTGTTTTGTTAAGCACTGGCCAGACCATGTGTCATGTTTTCCTAAGCTTTGGTCCCTTCCCCTATATCCTGGGAAAGTGAATCGCCTCTCTCTCCTCTCCTCTCTCTCTCTCATTTACTTTATAAATAAACCATATTTTCCAATCTAACAAAAAAAGTAAAGAAAAGACTATCCCTTCTACATGGAATTGCACTGGCACCTTTGTCAAAATCAATTGACCATGTGAGTTTATTTTTTGACTATTTTGTTCCATTGATTGATGTGTCTTTTCACTGTCTTGATTACTATAAATGTGTGGTAAATCTTGAAATTAGGTTTTATAAAACTTTGTTTTTATTTTTCAGAATTGTCTTGGAAATTGTAGTAGGTTCTTTACATTTCCATATGACTTTTACAATCAGCTTTTTAATTTCGACCAAAAAGCTTACCAGGATTTTGGTTGAGATTGCTTTGAATCCATAGATCAATTTGGGGAGAATCGATATCTTAACAATATCCAGTCTTTTGATTCATGAACATGGCATCTATCTCCATTTAATTGTGGTCAACTTTATTTTGTCAATAGTAATGTTATATAGTTTTCAGTATACAGGTCTTGTACTTGTTTTATTAAAGAAGTTCACAAGTCTTAAATATTATTTGATGCTATTGCAAATAATATTAAGATTTTTTGGTGCCCAATTGTTTGTTGTTAGTACATAGAAATACAATTGCTTTTGTGTATTAACCTTGTATCTTGTAACTTTGCTACACTCATTCACCAGTTTTAATAGATTTTTAAAATGAATTCCTTAGGCTTTTCTAGAAATATGATCATATTTTCTGTGAAAAAAGACAGTTTTTCTTCTGTATGCCTTTTATTTTTTTTTTTCTTGTTGCATTGGCTGCAACCTGCAGTACAATGCTGAACGAAAATAGTGAAAATGGACATCTTTGCTTTATCCCCAACCTTAGGAGAAACGTGATCAGTCTTTTATCATTAAATATGATGTTAATAGAAGGCTTTTGGTAGATGGCCTTTGTCAGGTTGAGGAAGTTCCTTTGTATTCCTATTTTTATGACAGTATTTCTTTCTTTTTAAAATTGAGTGGTTGTTAATTTTGTCAAAGCTTTTTCTGTATCCATTGACATAATCATATGATTTTTCTTTGCTTATAGAGAGAAATTTATCACCTGATTTTTTAATGTTAAACTTACCTATGCTCTTTGAATAAACTCCACATGATCATATTTCAGTATATCACTAGGTTTTGGGAGCTAATTTGGTTAAGGATTTTGGCACCTATGTTCAGGAGGGATTTTTGTAGTTTACTTTTCTTGCAATGTCCTTTTCTAGTTTTGATATTAGGATTCCCCCTGCCTTCAGAGCAGCCTGGACACTGGCTCCAGGCAGTAAGTTGAAGCAAACATAGGTCTCATTTTATCTTTGTCCTTTTCTCAGGGACTATATTTTTCTGCTGTCTATTGTCCAATGTCTGAAAACAGTTGTTCCATATAATTTTGCCAGCTTCTAGTTGGTTATGGAAGGAGGCCAGTTTCTATAGCAGTTAATTCTTTGTGGGAGGAAACAAGTCTATTCCTTCTATAGAGTTTTAAAAGAGCTTTAATGGTCAGTAAAGTCTCTCTTATTTCCTTATACCTTCTCATAACCTCCACTCATTGAGATGCTCTTTGGAGCCACACTGTTACCTATGATCTTTGCACTTCTTGGCGGCGGCACTTCAGATACATAAAGGCAGCACTTGTGTCCTCCCCAGCCTTTCTTTCAGATAAAGCTTCCTCAGTTACTTAAGCTGTTTCTTATTGGACTGAGCTCCCAGACACTTCATAAAACCTGGTTAGGTTTTCTTTTTTGTTGAGATTTATCTTAAAAATAAGGGTACTTACAGTTGAATACAATATTTCAGATACCAGTAGACCAACAAAGAATTTTTAAAGTATCCTTTTCTATCCATGACAAAATCATCACCATGTCAAAAGAAATGCCTTTTTAAAAAAATGAAAGCAGACAACCAAGAAAAGCAGTTTTGAAACTTTTGGATTTGATCACAAATTTAGCATTTTGAAGGGCAAATGTGATGATGTCACTGATTTTCAGTTTCTAAGCCCTATGACGATCTCTGCTTAAATGTTGCTTAAACATGATTTGTTTTGAAAACAATACTTGGCCTTTTTAGGAACTCTTTCCTGGCTGGGTGTGGTGACTCATGCCTGGGTGTAGTGACTCTTACCAGCACTGTCAGAAGCCAAGGTAGGA
>CAUYQG010153837.1:0-32918 GCA_963574415.1 Tarsius wallacei
GGATAGGGGAAGCAATTAATGGCAGTAAATACCTGTCTGGGGATGGGGGGACATTTCTTACAAACAAGGGTGCCTGAATGAGACATATTTGTGTACCTAACCCTTAAATGTACCCCTTAATATCACAATAAAAAAAAAATGCTGAAATAAACAGATTGCAGATAAAAAAAAAAAAAAAGTGAAACTAAAAAAAAAAAAAAAAAGTGGTTAAATGTATTTTTATATGTATTCACATTTATCATTATAAATAGTATTCATTCCATTTTGTACATCCATATTTTCATCTTGTATTATTTTCCTTCTTTTTGAAGAAACACCTTTTAAAAAAATTATTACAGAGCAGACCTATGGTACGGAATTATCTCAGATTTCATCTAAAAATATTTTTATTTTATGTTCATTTTTGAAATATTTTTACTGGAAAAAAATTCTAGGTTGACAGCTTTTTCAGTATTTTAAATATCTCCATTGTCTTTTAGCTTGCATAGCCTCTGGTGAAATGTGTGGTATATTTGATATCTTTTTCTTCTTTACTTATCATATTTTTTTAATCTGGCTGTGTTTAAGATTTTCTTTTATTACTGATTTTCAGAAATTTGTCACTTTGCATGCTTTATTTTATGCTTCTTTTGCATGGACTCGTTAGGCTTTAGAATCTTGATTTCTATTTTTCATCAAATTTGGTAAAAAAACAAAAACAAAAAACAACATTGTCTATATTACTGAAAAGAAAGTAACTTTCTTTTCTTTTCTGTTCATGGCTTTGTAGTGCTTTTGCTATGGTCCCACAGGTCACTGATGATCTGTTCTTCACTCTTTCTTTCCCTCTGTTCTTTTTTTTAATGCTTCTTTTTAATGCAGTCTCTAATCTCCTCTTAGTCAAGTATATTTACAGTCCATTTAAATTGTTTTTTATTTCTCTAATTTTCATATGGATTTTAAAAAATATATCCCTCACTTCCCTCCTTCTCATAGTGATCACGCTTTCTTCTTGAACATACGGCATAAAGTCATATTAGTTTTTTAACATCTTAGCTAATTCTCTTCTATCTGTCATGTCTGTGTCTATTCTTTTTTTCTTTCGGTTATGGAAAAACTTAAGTTTTTTTTTTTGCATACCTGGCAAATTTATACTGTATGCTGGATATTATGAATGTCACGTTGTTGTTCTTTGTATTTGTGTGTGTTTAAGACAGTTGGTGTCATTTGGTATCATTTTGAGACTTGCTACTTCTTTGTTTTACTTGAACCATATGTCATATTTTGTTTAATGGCTTGCCATTGTAAACTCATGCCGATTTCTTTGTATACTTTTATACAAGTACAGTATATACCAGAGAAACAAGTATAAAACAAGTCAGTTTTGTATTTTAGCTTTTAGTCTTTCTTTTAAGTGTATTTCAAAATGTTCCTTAACTTTTATTTCCATTTCATTTCTTATTTGAACTTTTTAAACTTTTGAGATAATTGTGCCTTTATATGCAGTTATAAGAAATAGAGTAGAGGGATTTTGTGTGTTCTTTATATGGTTTCTCCCTAAGGTAACATGTGGCAAAACCACAGTACAGTATCACAAGCAGATTGCTGACATTAATACAGTAGACATTCATATGTGGATTATTCCCATTCTATCTTCTTTGGGACATTTTGAATTGCCCATTTGATTTCCTTATTAGCTATGGTGCTATCCAAATTACATATCTCAATTTTTGGTCAGTTGTGGTCATGTGTGCTTTTTGGGAAATTGATTCATTTTATCTAAATTGTCAAACTTATGTATAAAGGGTTGTTAGTATTTACATACATCTTTCTGATGTCTGTGGGGTCTATAACAACAGTCCTTCTATTATTTCTTTTTTGGGGGGAGGTTGGGGGTCTCACTGTGTCACACAGGATGGAGTTTAGTGGCATAGTCATGGTTCACTGATGACTAAACCTCCTGGGCTCAGGTGATTCTCCCACACAGGTGTGAGCCACCATTGCTGGTTAATTTTTAAATTTTTTTGTAGAGATGAGGTCTTACTATGTTGCCCACACTGGTCTCAAACTCCTGGGCTCAAACAATTCTCTCACCACAGCTTCCATGTCCTCCCTGGGTGAACCACACTCCGGAAACTTTGGGAGGTCAAAGTGTTGGGATTACAAGCGTGAGCCACTGGTCTATTATTTCTGATATTGGTAATTTATTACTTCTCTTTTTTTTGTCAGCCTTGTTAGAGACTTGTCAATTTTATCAATCTTTTCAAAGAACTAGCTTTTTTGTTTTATTGGTTTCCTCTATCTCATTTCTATTTTTAATTTTATTGAGTTCAACAAAATACTAAACATCTTTTGTATTTTTTGTTTGTTCATTTGCTTTGGGTTTATTTTACTCTTCCCTCTGTTGAGGTGAGAGTTTATATTACTGATTTAAGAAATTTTTCTTTCCTGAAGCAAAGAGTGACTTAAACTCCCCTCTCAGCACCGCTTTCATTCAATCCAATATATATTTTGTTATTTCTTTAAAGACTTCCTCTTTGACCCATGGACTATGTAGAAATATGTTGTTTGATTTCTAAGTGTGTTGAGATTTTCCTCTTATCTTTTTTTCCTGCTTTCTGCTTTGTTTCTATTGTAGGTGAAGCATTTACTATGTATGTATTCATTTTTTAAAGTTTGGTGAGGTTTGTTTGTTTTGTTTTGTTTTACAGTCCAAGATACAGTCTATCTTGATATATATTCTGTGAATAGATAAAACGAATGTTTGCGCTGATGTTTTACTGGGGGACAAGGGAGGAGTGTTTTTTAAATGTCAATTAGATTTTGTTAGTTGGTGGTTTTGTTGAGCTTACATCCTTGCTGATATTCTGTCTGCTTGTTTTATCAATCATCTAAATACATGTTTCCTCTTTGGGAAAACTCTGGTTTCTTTCTAATATCATACCACCACAACAATCATCAACACAGAATGAGACTTTTGTGACCAAATGTGGACGGTTACCCCCCACACACCAAGCAGTAGACACCAGCTGGGTGTCCTCTAATTCAATTCCAACACCATCTACCTGGAGATAGTGTCTAGATCCCATGAGGTAAAGGCTCAGTCCCCAAGCCTGCCCCACCTCCAGACACTAGTCATAAGTCCAGGCTTCCAGAATTTCTGACTCACTGGCTTCAAGTCGGGGTTCCCATGGCCTACGCTTTGAGTTCAATTAATTTTCTGCAATGACTCTCAGAACTCAGGGAAACACTTACTTAGGTTTTTCAGTTTATTATAATGGATATTGCAAAAGATACTGATGAAGAGATGTGCAGAGCGAGGTATGCGGGAAGGGGCATGGAGCTTCCGTGTCCTCGCAGGGTGAACTACCCTCCAGAAATTTTCCAGTGTTCAGCTACCTGGAAGATCCTGAATTCAGTCCTCTTTGGTTTTTTTATTTTTATTTTTTAGTTGGAGTCTCATGCCATCACCTAGGCTGGAGTGCAGTGGCACACTCACAGCCACCCCAGCATTGATCTACTGGGCTCAGGCAATCCTTCTGCCTCAGCCTCAGCGGAACTACAGGCATGTGCTACCACACTTGGCTAATTTTTTGATTTATTGTAGAGATGAGGCCTCACCATGTTGCCCAGGCTGGTCTCGAACCTGCGGACTCAGGCGATCTTCTCCCCTTGGCCTCCCAAAGTGCTGGGATTATGGGCTTGAGCCACCGTGCCTGGCCCTCTTTGGCTTTTATGGAAGCTTCATGACATCAGCATTCCTTACCTCAAGATGAAGGGCAAGACACTATCTGGGTAGCGTCTTAAAACACAAAGTCGGAAGAGGGGTGGAGACTAAAGTCCTGTCTTGTAGCAAGTGAAAAGAGGGCTGAAGAAAGTTGGAGAGATTCTGTTTCCTAGGAGCTGTCCCTGAGGCCTAACACGCCCATACCCAACATTATAACAAATGATTGTAACAAGGGCTATGGGAATTTGAGCCAGGAACCATGGGTGAAAACTAACATATACTATAACCATGATGTCTATATCTAGTGTCTGTATTTTACCAGTTTCAGTAAAGTGAAGAAATTTTTACCTCCCTTTACATCTCCTTATCATTCCCTATAATAATATAATCGCCTTTAATATTTCCTCTATGTAAATCTAGAATGACATCAAACATTGCTGTATGCGTTTTGCTTCAATTATCAAACATGAATGAGCAAACTCAAAAGGTGAAGCAAAGTGTATTCACCCATATTTCTACTCGTTTTGTGTTCTTCCTTCCTGATGTTCCAGGATTTATTCTTTTATCATTTGCTTTTCATCTTGAGAACTTCCTCTAGCCACCCTTTAAAGGATAGGTTTTCTGATGAATTCTTTTCGTTTTTAAAAATCTAGAATATATTGATTTTCCCCTCTTTTCTTAGGAATGCTTTTGTTGGATATAGAACTCTGTGTTTACAATTTTTTCCCCCAGAACTTAAAAAATGTTGTGTCACCTTCTTTTGGCTTTCCTTTTTTTAAAAAAGAGAAATTTTCATCATTCAAATTGTTTTTCTCCTGGAGATAGGATATAGTTTGTATCTTGCTATTTTCAAGATCTTTGACTGTAGTTTTCAGAAGTTAGACCGTAGAGTGTCCTTTTTTGGCATATATTTTATTTGAAATTTACACAGTTTATTGGATACATAGGTTTTTCCTTTTTACCAAATTTGAGAAGTTTTCTGCCATTATTTCTTCAAGTACTGTTTTCGGCCTACACTCTTTTTTCACCTCAGGGATGTTGATGACAGGAATGTTAGACTTTAGGTTATAGTCCCTTGGGTCTCTAAGGATATGTTCATTTTTTTTTTCAGTCTATTTACTTTCTTGTTCAGACTGTGTTCCCTCTACTTTGCAGTTTAGAAAATCCACTGAGTTTTTAACATTTTGGTTATTGTATTTTTTAGTTCAAGTATTTCCATTTGGTTCCATTTTATGTATTTTATTTCTTTGCTGAGGCTTTCTAATTTGTTTCTAGCATGCTCATAACTGTTTTTTAAAAATCATTTGTGTAATGGCTGCTATAAAATCTTTGTCAGCTAATTCCAATTTTTCCTTCATCTTGGTATTGGAAACTATTGACTTTTTTTCTCACTCAGTTTGAAATCTTCCTGTTTCTTAGTATGATGAGTCATTTCTTTCGAATATTGTGCTATGAGATGCTGGGTCTTATTTAAATCTTCTATTTCATCTGGCTTCCTCTAACATATTCTTCCAAGAGAAGGAGGGATGACACCATCTCACTCCTGGCAGGTGAAGATAGAACTGAAGGATCCCTTCTCAGCCACCAGAGACACATGAGTGGGGGGAGGTGCTGTCCGTTCCTGTGAGTGGGAGTGGACTTTCTGGCTCTCCACTAAGTCTCCACTGATAGCACTCAGGATGGAAATGCGTTGTGGCTGCTCTTCATGTGGTTTCCACTGACATCACGCGTCAATGACATTTTAACCGCTGCATTGCTAACATCTCTGACCCTCCTGTAGCACCCCTGAGGTAAGGAGAAGGGGCACATAGTTATCATGGAGTGGAGATGATGCCCAGGCTTCCCATGGGGTCTCTACTGACACTGAGGGAGTTGAGGAAGGAGATCCTGGCTCATTAATACCTGGAAGGATGAGAAGTCCCTACTTTTCTCAGTACAACCCCAGCCAGGGATCGCGGGTGGTGCCTGATTGCAGCTGGGAAAAGACGGACATCTTGCTTTCACACTCGACCTTTGTTGGTATGCATGGGGGTGGGGCAACAATTTTTCTGTGGTGTTTGGCTGGAACAGAGAAGGTAGTGTCTAAAAGTTTCTGTTTTTCTAAGCCGGGCTCGGTAGCTCAGCCTGTAATCTCGCGCTTTGGGAGGCTGAGGTGAGTGGATTGCCCGAGCCCGCGGGTTCGAGACCCCCCCCCCCCGGGCAACTTGGCGAGACCTCATCTCCACCATAAATCAAAAAATTAGCCGGGCGTGGCAGCGCACACCTGTAGTTCCAGCTCCTCGGAAGGATCGCCGGAGCCCAGCGGGTCGAGGCTGCGGTGGCGGGGAGCATGCCACTGCACTCCAGTCTGGCCGACAGAGTGAGGCTTCAATTAAAAAAAATTTTTTTTAAAGTTTTTGTTTTTCTAGGCTACTTGTTTCCTGGACCTTTGCTTAGAGAAAGCAAGCTTCTCTGGGTACACTTTTTGTCTGTCCTGGTTAGCATTTCTGTGTTGCCAATTTCTTCAGCTTGAGGTGAGAATATGAGACAAAATAAAAGCCCAGGGACCCAAGGTCCCTAACTGGTCTGCCTTATTCTCTCTGCCTGTCAGAGTGAGTCTGCTTATACTTATTTTATATATAATGCCCGGAGTTTTAGTTGTACTTAGTGGAAGAATGAGAAAAGTATATCTACTCCATCTTTTTAAAAGCAGAAGTCTCTTGAAGCTTTTTTAAAGGCATATTAAAGTGAATATAAGCAGCATATTAAAGTGAATATTAGTCTAGGGTTAGTTTATCCCCACTACTAATGTCTAGGATTTCTCAAGTTTCTGCTGAATATCCCTTGCATTATAAGGTCTTTGCATTCTTGCTGGTATGAATATAAACTCTTCACAAAACATACCTGAATTTTGAAAATAACATTAGCTAAGAATATCTTTGTTTTAACTCAATTTTTTTTATTAGTGTGGTTGAAGATTTTCTTTTCATATGAAAATTAAGTCAGTTGGGTGCGGTGGCTCAAGTCTGTAATCCCAGCACTTTGGGAGGTAGAGGCAGGAGGATTGTTTGACCTCAGGGGTTCAAGATCAGCCTGAGTAACATGGCAAGACCTCGACAATAAATCAAAAAATTAGCCAGGCATGGTGTTGTGTGCCTGTGGTTCCAGCTACTTGGAAGGATGAGGTGGAAGGATTGCCTGAGCCCAACAGGTGAAGGCTGTGGTGGCCGTGAGCGTGCCACTGCACTCCAGCTTGGGCTGCTGAATGAGACTCTGACTCAAAATAAACCCCCACAAAACAAAAAACTAAGAGTCATCTTGTCCTTTAAGGTTTACATAAAAGTTGGATTCATTTCCATCCCTTTTCCTGATTCCTTACACCCTCTCTGGGAATTTTGACGCTGGAGACTGGGGATGCTTACGTTTTTTCCAGTCACTTCTTACCCTGGTTCCTGCTTCCCCTAAATCCTCACTACCCACCTTTTGCTTTAATTCCTGTCTGTCCTGGATTTCTTCACTACTTCTGTAGGTGGAGACCACTCCCAACATTTGAGCTCTGGGAGTACCACTGACTCATGGATAGAATGCAACAAACTAACAAAATTTGGGAAGAATGGGTTCTATCAGAGCAATAGCAACCCGCACTACAGCCCAGCAAAATAACTTATATGCATGTCCCCCTGCTTAAAAATATCTTGGCCAACACTGAGAAATTGTCCCTAACTGGTTCTTGTGATTGGGCTCAAGCCTTCTCTCTGTTGCTTACCCATCTCTCCTCAACCTCTTCATCTCTCTTCTTTTCAATCTTCCTCCAAGTCCTGTTCATTTCTTATGCAGAGCATATTAATATGACTCCATCACCTAACATAGTCCATTTAGGCCTGGCCTAGAGGGAAGCCTCAACTCTCTCACTAAACACGTTCCAAACACATTGTTTCATTGAGAGAAAGTTTTTTTCCAGTCTTCAGGTTTATACATTGCAAAACCCCAGGTGCACCTTTCACACCTTCACAGGGAATATAATGTGAACAGATTCCGGAATTGTCTTATGTGGAAGCCTAAGTCTTTGTATACTGTAAACATCAACTCTTTGTTAACATATGCCTTGAAAACACTTTTTCTACTTTGCCATTTGTCTGAAAATGTTTGTTGTTTTACTGTTGTGTAAACATATTTACATATATAAAACCTGCCTTTGAAGTTGAATGTGTAATTTTTCCTTTAGGTCTATTTTTTATTATTCAGGCAGGTTTAGAAAGTCTTTCATTGCCTAAAGGTTATAAAGCGTCGCTCAAATTTTCTTCTAGTGCATTTCCTTTGTTTTATTATTTTTGTTCTTCAATCTGTGATCCTGTTGGAAAATTTTTGAAATAAGAAGGAAGCTAAAGATCTCCACTGTCTCCCTCACTTTTAAATAACCTACTTTACATTATTTACTAAAGAATTATTTTTGATTGATCTGAAAGGCCACCTTTTTCACATGTTAAGGATTTATACCTCAACTATATTGGGTTCAAGTTTAATATTAAATTCCTGTCTGAACCCTATCCCTCCCTTGGTTCTGTGTCTTTTTTGATGCCAGTGGCATCCTTCTAAACAACTCAACACCAGCATCCTTCACAACATGTCACTGTCATAAAATACACCTCACTCACCCCCCCATACGTGACTTCATTTTATCTCTGTTACTCTGAAGACATTATCTTGGGGCCTCAAGATCCTTCACTGCCAGAGCTATACAGGATCCAAGAGTCATCTGTGCATGTCCCATTATGTCACAGATGGGGAAACTGAGGACAAAAACCAAACAGCTTGCCTGCTGGCACACAGGTCAGAAGTGGAACTAAGGTTTAGGTCAGTTTATGATCCCTTAAAAAGCATGTGGCCGCCTTGCTTCCTTTTCGGTTCCACAGCATCATACATGTGTGTGTCCTCCCTGTCCTTTCCCTTTGCTAGTTGTGCTAGTCCCTTTTTTCTCACCCCAGTGCATACTAGGATGATCTTGGTAAAGCAGTAGCTGTGCAACAGATAAGAGGAAAGCGTGTCGCCTGTGCAGGAAATTCTCATGTGTGGTGGCCTCGTGGGATTTTTCCAAGCGACTCAGTGGGTAGTCAGGGCCATCCCAGGCCCGGGCAGCCAGGTTCTAGGACTGGGAGACTTGAGGTGGGCTGGAAGTATGTTCCCTCACCTGGTGCACGTCTCCAGGGATGCCAGCTGTCTCAGAACCCATTGCCAGAGCTGATGGGGCAACACCAGGCTCAGGAAGCAGTGCCCAATACTAAAGGCAGTAGAAATGGTGGAGCAGAGATAAGCAGATGCACACTGTGGCAAGGAAAAAAGGATGAGGGCAGATGAGGAGTGGCATGTATGCATGTTTTGTGATGTGCTTCAGAGATGAGACAGACAAACAGTGTGAAATAAGGAGATGCTAGGGGAGGGGATTTCTGTGTGTGCTGGGGGGAGCTGGGAAGAAGGGGGAGTTAGCAACGGAAACTACTGATGCGCAATGTTGCTCCTTTCCTGGCTGAGGGGGGATGGTGGCTTCCCTTTTCCTGGGAAAATGCTGGGTACCAACTGTGTGTGAAGGGATTTTGAAACTTTGTCTTTCAGTGTATTTCCTGTGATGCCCTGACTCCTGGACCATGGTGAGATAGACGTGGGACTCACTGACCCCACAGGCTATGGCGTGGGGCTTTCATGTCGTTTTGTGCAGGTTTCAGGAGCCTTATCATAAAGGGTGTTTGACTGAGAAGAGGAAAACAGTGGTGGCTAAGCATGGTTGACATGGTTTACTATGGCTCATATAGGACCCCGTGAGGTCTTCTAGAAGGAAGATAATTTTTCAGGGGGATATAATTCCAGCTTTGAGGAATCAGAGCAACAGCTGGAGCACTGTAAATTTTACTGATAATGTGACCTCATTCTTGTTTTTAAGCCCTATTTCTAATACCAAGTTGGTATGGCCTGAGAAGCCTTACGTCATGTGAATTTTTCCATGCTGCTTGGGATCCTTGGACATTCGATGTCTGTTACTCTGGCTGTGACTGTTTGGAGATTAGCACTATTCAAAATATGTTACCCTTGCCCCCACATATGTGGCCTGTACTTTTTCAAGGCTGAGTCTTGTCGGGAAAGGAAGTCGAGGAGAGTTGTGAGAACGCCTGATAATCGTGGGGGAAAGGAGAGAGTATTCTTCCCAGACATGCCATGGAAACAGATTCCCATGGAACGCAAGCTAAGCCTGTAACAAAAACAGGGAGCAGGTATTTAGAATGCTCATTGATTCTAAAATGAGAGATAAAATAAAAATTCTCAGTAGTTCTGTTTTAAGGGTGCGACTCTGTAAATATTAACAGATGTGGATAATGATAATGGCTGCTTCTCATAGCAAGTGGTTCCAGCATACGTTAGAACCCTTACCTTGGAATGAGGAAGACAGAAGTTCACCCCTCCCCAGGTGCTTAGAGGGAGAAGATGGCCTGTTGCCTTGGCTGGTTTATCATTTTTGTTTGTGGAGTGCCACCTTTTCAGTCATTAATCAGTGATGTTGGCAGGAAGTCACCAGTTAGAATAAGTTCATACAGCATCTTGGAAGACACTAACTGTTTTGTCTATATTGGAAAATCTCCACAGATGTAGGTAGTTATAGTGTCAGAGAGAACTAGATCCTGGGCTTGGTTTTCCTATCTAGCTAACTGAATGACTTTGGGTTTCTGTGAACTTTTATTTTACCATCTCTAAAAATATAGAGATAATAATACTTTCATTGTAGACAATTGCTCAGATTAGAACACACACACACACACATACACACACACACACACGCACACACACACACCTTTATGTATATAATGTATCCTGCCTTGTATAGTCGAAACATAGTTGAACCTTAATGCAGAATTCTTATTATATATTGCTTTACAAAAATAGATGCTATTTTGGATAGCTGTGAACTCTGTGGTGAATGTGATGTTTGAAAAGAGACATTTAGAACTAAGATTTCAATTTGCTGGTACTAGATTTTGGATGAATTGAATTTAGAGGTACCAGAATTTAACTTAGTTTTAGAATATTTGAATCTGGAAGCAAAAATGATAACATTCATTCTACTCCAGAGGTAAATACCCAATCAAAAGCTACTATAAGTAATAAAGAAAAATTGCTGCACATATCTTTTTCAATTTTTGATTAGTAGGATGTGGTGCCACTGTAATGGTATTTAGTAAATTATAATGCTCCCATTAAATTATAGTCCTGTAGCAAATAGTTGTGAATTCAATTATGCTGCTTAGCTTCTGGCCGTCCTGCATATGCATCAAATGCTTCTAAAGATGGCCATAGTTCTGAATTTCTATAAGGACAAAGATGTATTAGGTAAAACTTGGGTGAAAGTCAATCAGTTAATGCTAGGCTCATCAAAGTCCTATATTAGCTTGGTCACTGCAATCATCTTCCTCTGTCATAAGGCTGCTCTGAGATTTTTCTGTCCTAAGGCAACTATGTTTTACCCTGTTCCCTCTGACCAGGCCCACTTTCCAACTGCCCACTGAGAAGAGGAATGGGTGATTCTCCTCTCCTACCACGTGGAAAGTGTTGCCAAAGGCAGACCTCACTAGGGAAAAGGCAGACTTTAATCTGCTGAGTTTGGGGTAAAGCCTGCTAAGAAATCTCAAGGGTGAATTAGAACTTGGAGAACACAGAATTCAGTTAGTAACAGGAAAGTGTCAGCTTTCAGGGATTCAAGTTTCTTTAGGGGAGAGGGTCTGAATTAAATATCTTCCCCGCAGAGGGCTAAAAATCCACTGTAGACAAAGAGGTCTTCAAAGCAAGGTCAAAGACAGTAAGCAATATTTGCATGATCCTAGGAAGTGATTGTGTGGGGATTTCGAGTTCTTTGATAGAGGGCTGGAGAGTGAAATGAAATGAAAGCAGCTGTGTGGGAAGAAACGAATTATCACTATAGACAGAAATATAATCAGAAAAAATGACTTAGTCTGAGGTCTTAGGACTGGAGCACCAACAGCAGCTTGGCATAGTGGCTGTATCCTTGGCTGTGGAGCTGTGCTCAACCCAGATTCAAATCCTCCTCTGGTGCTCACCAGTGGTAACCTTGGCCAAGGTGTGTGTGTCTGTTCATGGAAATAGTGACTCTTTTGTGTTTGTCTTGAGAATTACCAAGAATTATTATAACTTACTGAAAGCATCTTGGTACAGTGGAAGAGACCAGGGTCTCTGGAGAGAAACAGCTGTGGCCTGTTTTGTCTCCCCTACTTACTAGCTGTGTGACTTTGGGCAAGCTCTTTTACTTCTCTGTGTATCAGCTTCCTCATCTGAAACTGGGCAAGCAATAGTACTGACCTGAGAGTGTTGAAGTGAAGATTAATAAGTAATACAGTTGTCCCTCAGTATCTAGGGAGAATTGGTTCCAAGATCCCCTGCAGATACCAAAATCCTAGGATACTCACATCCCTGTTATATAAAGTGGTATTGTGTTTGCAGTTAACTTACACAATCCTCCTGCATTCTTTGAATCCTCTCTAGATTGCTTATAATACCCAATACAATGTAAATACTATGTGAATAGTTTGTATACTATATGGTTTAGGGACTGATAAGAAAAAAGGTCTGTGTAGGTTCAGAACAGATGCTGTTTTTTTCCTGAATATTTTAAACCCAGAATTGGTTGAATCATGGATACAGAACCCATGGATACAGACCTTCTGCGTGTGCAATGTCTTCAGAAGAATGTCAGGCATCTACTAATATTTTTGTATATCTTTGAGATTTGGCATATTATTATTATGATTCCTTGAGAATATGAGTGTAGGAGAATCACAGAGAAGGAAATAATGCTGAGAAAGAATCAGTCACTGTCTTTATTTTACAGTGCAAAGTGACCTGGAGTCCATTTCTACCTGATATAGATGGATATTTTCCCACATCACCTTATTGTGATGCGAAGTTGGAGTTTTAATTCTATTATGCTATAGAACTTCCTCCTAACTTGCAACCAAGATAAAGCCTAACTGTTTAATGAACTCCTTATCTCTGTCACTTGATTTATTACCATAAAGGTCAATATAATACGTGGCCTTGAACCACCATTGCGAGTATTTGAACAACCATGTATCTGAGACTGAGACAATGCCAGAACAGAGGAATCAACTTTTCCTTTATTGAGTGGAGAGAAGGAAATTCCAGTATCTGTAGACAGAGATAGGTGATGCTGATGAATCTTGGCAAGGTCCTAGATCCATGTAGTTCTAGATCTGCATGGCCTGAGAATTTTTAACCAATATCTGGTTCTTCCAACAATCAGACAAGTGGGAGAAGAGAGTTCTCTGCCTCCTTGAAGTTTGCTGTGATTTGCCTTGGTAATGACCCTGAGAGTAGAGTCAGGTGACGCATGTCAATCCTGGTGGAATCTCTGGTTGGGGCATGACTCTGAGCTCACTCTTCCTTACTGTCCATGGCAGACACATTTATAGCCAAGGAGGGGCCGTGTGGGCAAAGCATTCTGGAATTCTGAACTAACCTAAGGAAGATGCTGGTCTGTAGGAGAAATATACTTTTCTTTGTTAGGCTGCTGTTATTTTGGTCTTTTTCTTTTCCTTTCTAAAACTGAAGTATAAAGTTGTCTGTCTTGGCTGATCGCTTATAAATGAATATGTATAAATTAAGAAATGATAAAAATGATTATTAGGAATTCACACACATTTCCTCCCTGTGCTAAATATAGATAGTTGCTTTTGATTGTGACATTACACTAGTTAATGTCATTAACTAGCTTTCAATATACTTTTTGAGAAGACGTGTATTAAAGCCTCAGGTACAAGAAAGAAAAGTATGAGTTGAGTGCTACAAGAGTTAGGTGTATTTTTAGCACATTGGCCTATGTATTCAAATAAATCCGAGTAAAAGTCCCAGTGACGTATCATGGTCCACTCTTCCTTCTGTACCTGCCAACAACTTGATCAGTGACATAAAAAAAGGCATTCAAAGAAGCTTTTATGATGTTCTTAGATCATAAGAAATGGAAGGATAGAATCAGGATTTATAATAATCTTGTTAACTGTCTAAAATTAATTAGATAGCCAGGCTCGGTGGCTCAGCCTGTAATCCCGCGCCTTGGGAGGCTGAGGTGAGTGGATTGCCTGAGCCTGCAGGTTCGAGACCCGCCTGGGCAACTTGGCGATACCTCATCTCTACTATAAATCAAAAATCAGCCGGGCGTGGTAGGGCATGCCTGTAATTCCGGCTACTCGGAAGGCTGAGGTGGAAGGATCGCCGGAGCCTAGCAGGTCGAGGCTGCGGTAGCCGGGAGCAGCCGCTGCACTGCAGTCTGGGCGAAAGAGTGAGACTCCAACTCAAAAAAATAAAAAAAATTAAAAAATAAATAAATAAATAAATAAAATCAATTAGATTAGATTCAGATTAAATTGTGTCCAGTTACATGTTGTGTTTTTAATGTAATAGTATAACATAACATGTCTGTTATTATTAGCTAAAATGTTATTTATTATCTCAAAAGATTGGTAACTACCTAAGTGTCCAAGAGTACAAGAATAGTTACATATAGTGTGATTTATGTCCTCAAATAACATTTAATGCCATGTGGCGTGCTAAAGATATGATGTTAAATTAAAAGATAAACTAAACACAAAATTGTATATATGATCCCAGTGGCTTTAAAAGGAAAGGACCCAAATACAAAGGCTTTTTTTTCTTCTTTCTTTCTCTTTTTGTTTTCAATACATTTTTACATTAGCAGGTATTATTTTTATAATCGGGATAACATACTTTTTAAACGAGAGAAAACTTTATAGAATGATTTTTAGGTTAGGAGTTGAGTTTATTTTCCCTTATGGTGAGATAGAAAATTTGGAATGTTTGAGATGTTACTGGTGCTGCTGCAGGAGTTATTCTAGCTCTGATTTATATGTGATTTAAGGTATTTTCCAGAAAACTATATTATAAAACACAAGTGCCAGGCTGAATTGACCTGGTAGTAGTTGGAGAAAACTTAGCGTTCAATTATGTTTTCTATCTAAACAAAGCCAATGTTTTTCTGATTTAGAGTATCCTTGAATATGCCCATTTTTAAGAAACTACACTTAAGCATTTATATTGTTTTAGATAAAATTAACAAATACCTGAATTTCAAATGTATTTCTTTTTTACTTGAGACTCAGGGCCAAATGGATTTTAAAATTATTTTTCTTTTTATAGAAAAAAGCTTTTTCAGTATTTTTGTGGTTCTCTTTGAATCTAGTGATGCACCTAATTTATCTTTTGCTATATTTATTTATAATTTAGTAGGAGAAATTAATATATAAGTACTTCAAATGATATTCAACAATATAGTTCAGAGCTTGCTTGAAGCTATTGCTTGCGCTATAGCTCACATACTACCCCGCTTGGTTTAGCTCTTGCTATTTAATTTTCTCTACTTTAAAAACAGAGCATTTAAAGTGCAAAAAATTCCACAATTATTCTATTTTTTTCACGTACTGTTATAACTGCCATTCTAAATGTGGTATTCACTGGGCTATGTTGTACTGGAAAATACATATGTAAAAGGTGGGTGAGCTAGCAGCAGACTTTTGTTTCTGAGGAACTTGCTTGCATTTTAAATTTAGCATCTTCCAACAAACTTATAAATGCTTTACTCCATTCTCTTCAATAAAATCTATTTGGGAAAATTTACTTTGATTTTTAAAGGGGTTATTCTGATTTAACCCTATTACTATGCCATAGATTCCATGGAACACTTGAAATTTCTTTATGACTCATGATTGAAAATAAAAATATTTGGGTAAAGAAAAGAACATTTCACAATAGATATGTTAAGAGCTTTGTCGAAAAATATACCAGAAACAATCCCCTGGATTTTCTCAAATACTGTCTGCTTTCATTCATTCACACATTCATTCATTCTGTTGTTTGTTTGTTCATTCAACACACAGTTATTGCATGCTCAAGGCCCTGGATGCCTTAGAGCATTCTGTTAGCTCTTGAAATATACATCTTATTCTCCACTACCCTTGAGAGTTTGGAGGCGCTGAATTACACTGCTGAACTGTTTGTCACAATATTACTGTTAGTGTATTGTAAAAATTACAGTGTGTTCATTGTTCTCTCTCCCTGTGCTAATTTCCTTCCTTACAGCTGATGGCGAATCAAAGCAGATGCAGAGCAAAGAGGACAGGATTGCAACCTCAGGGGACAAAGGAAGTACCGGGTTGGATTCTATCGGGGCATATTTGGGATACTTTCTAGCATGCACTTTAAACACAGTCCACTTTCCCAAGAATGGAAAGCAAAACAAAACAACATACACAGGTCAGGGATCTGAGGCCATTTGATTTGGGTAGCTATCTGGGAGCCAGAGAAAGTAAGCTCGAGGGATTTGGTTTATTAAACCAAGATGTGCACCTTCGTGCAACTAGTTAATCTGTTCATATTCTTAGGCAGCAGTATCTACCTTCTAAAGGAAATAATAATTTTAAAAGTCTTGGGCAAAAACGCATTGGTGTGGTACAATGAGATAAGACCATCTCATGGGTTCCCACTTTTGTGTCCCTGTACTTCATTTACTGAGTGCAGGGCTCCTGAGTGGCCTCTAATAAGTTCTTATATGATGAATTGACTGAGGAGCTTTTCACTTTTCAACTAATTGTTGTGGCAACAACCAAAAAAATCAAGTACCAAATCATTTATAGTGGCCGATTCTAATATATCAAAATATAGTAGTGTGTGGAAGAGGAGCATTTTCACAGCAATGGAAGCTTCCGTGGTTCACTCTTCTCTGTCTTTTGTAGTGTAATTTTAAGTACTAAGTCACGAGGAAGAAAGGCTTTCCTAAGCCTCTTGGGAAATATCTCTTTCTTTTATTACATGTGGATTAAGATTTGGAATAAGTGAAAGGTTACAATCCTAAGAATTAGGAAACTGGATGATATTGCTTTGTTCCTTTATTGCCAGTGGGACTGATGAAATAGGAATATTTATTTGAAATGTTATTTTTAACAAGATTATTTTGCTTATAAAAATAATATGTCCTCAAAAAGATTCAGAAACTACAAGAGCATATTTTAAAAGCAAGGTCTCCTGATCACCCCACTAGAAATAATATTGCTTATGTATGCAGCTAGATAGATGGTTAGATATACACATGCATATATAGTTGCATATAAATCTTATCTAATTTTACAGATATAAATGTAATTTTTTAGTAGGGGTTCTCATTCTGTTGCTTAGGCTGGAGTACAGTGGCACAATCTCGGCTCATCGCAACCTCGACTGCCTGGGCTCAGGTGGTCCTTCTGCCTCAGTCTCTTAGCTTGGGACTATAAGTGCACACCACTACACTTGGCTAAATTTTTAATTTTTTTTGTAGAGATGAAGTCTCACTACGTTGGCTGGTCTCGAACTCTAGGCTCAAGCAATCCTCCTGCCTTGGCCTACCAAAGTGTTCAGATTACAGGGGTGAGCCAATGCACCTGGCCTTGTAATTCTATATATATGATATAATCTCAACTGTGTGTAGTTACTAAATATTTTGCATCTTTTACTGCTAAAATAATTTTAAAAATTAGAATTTTTTTCCTGTTATTATAAACATAAATGCATATACCTCATTTTGTAACCTCATTTTATTGGCTATATAATATTCCGTTTTATATTCACAATGGTGATTGTCTTTAATGTAAAAATTTCTCTTGGTATAAAATGATAGTCTGTTACTCTTTCTACCTACAGAAGCATCATGTAACTATAAGAAGATATTTGTTGGATCAATTTGCTGTGCTAAAAAAAATTTCAAAGAATCTGGCCAGCAGTAAGTATCATGTTCACCCACTCTCGTCCAAAACTAGAAAGAGTTAACATATGTGCTGCCATCGTCGGCACAGTGTGGGAAGAAGAACGTTCTCCTAGTCAACTGTGTTTTTTTTTTTTTTTTTTTTGTTAAAAATCACACCCATAATGCAGCTAGAAGTGAATGTCAGGCCAAGATAGAAGCATTTCTATATTCTAATGAATACAGCAATAGGATTACAAACAAGAAAACTTGGAGCCCAGAAAACCAATAGTGGAGGAAGGGATTCAATTAGACTATATCTATCTATGTAGACTATTCGACGCCACAAAAATGCTATCGTTTTCAAATTGAACACAAAGAAACTATTCTCACTTTATAAAATATATATTTCATTCATGTGCATTATATAAAATCTTGTCACTTAAAAGGAGATGCTGTATGAATATTTCCAGTTTGGATTTTAAACTCTGATTTTGAAGAATGACTAAGCTGTTTTGAATTCATAAATATATCTCACTTACTTAATTGTGTCCACAATAGATGGATCTACAGTCACACCACTTGTTGGCTTTACTGATGGCCTGCATTTCCCAAATTAGCATGGTTGCTGTCTAGACCTACTGACTGAGGTTCAGCCCAAGCTGTGATCCCCCATGGCCTGTAAGATAGCTCTTCTGCTCTTTGCAACAAGAGCCATCCTCGTTCAGGCTGGGGAGACACATTTAATCTTGGTGTTGTTTGCAGACAGACTTTAAAAAGCTGTCCCGAGAATACATCTTTGCCGGTAGTTTAGTATGTCAGACAGAGGATGAGAATTGCGGTCTATTCTTAAAATGCAACTATGTGTGTATTGGGAATATTAGCCAATGGGAAGGAAAGCTGAAGGTCAGGGCAGCAGCCAGGCAGCAGTGTGGGAGCCCAGCCTGCCGTCACTACGGGATTCTAGAAGGGAACCACTGTGTTAGGAAAGCACTGTAAGTAGAGGTGTACCCCAGGGTGGCCCTTTTGTGGCTTAGTAAGATGTTGGCCATCCCCCACCTTAGGTTCCAGAAGAGAAAGGACCAAGCTAGAAGAGATCTTTGTATAGTTCAAAAATGTGTACAATTACTTTTCATGGAAAAATAATGAAATCCTTGACAGGAGTTGGGGAGGGAGTACTTGTTTAAAGGAAGAGACATGAAGGATATAAGGATATGGGTAAAATATTCTTCTCAGAGAGACCGGATCTGGTGAGATCAGAGCCTTGGGTAAAAAAATGTGGTACTGTGGAAACTCTAAGTCTGGTTTTATTTTTTAAAAAAGACACTCCTAGGGCAACCCTTGCCCAGGGGGAGCAGAGCGTGGAGGGTGAGGGCTAGTTCTCTCTGTGCTGGGATTACTGGTTGTCTGGCTGTGGCCTCTGCAAACCATAAGTGAGATAGCCCAGTGGGCTCTGAGACCAGTGCCACATGGGACCACGCTGGAGGGTTGATTCAGGACTTCTCAGCATGTGTAAAGAAAACTGAGGAGAAGATAATTTGTGGCATGTGCTCTAAGTCCCTTAAATAGAAAAGACCAGCCGTTCAACTTTCTCAGCATGTCCGCTGCCTCCCATGCCTCTCACTGGATACATGGGAAACACAGACCTACAAAAAGTAGCTGGAAAAGATTTGGGCACAAGCACGATATCCAGGTAACCACAAGGTCCCAAATTCCTTCCTAAAGATGTCCACCCATCAGAATGATTACATGGCTCAGGGGAGGTAAGGAGTTGGAAACAGGCTAGCACCTTGCTGGCCCTCCATCAATGTTCCCTTCCCTCCCAAGGGTATAGACTTGACTATCAACACATTCCTTATTATACTAAAAAAGTAACATGTTAAATAATAAACCCCAGGTAGTAATTCTTTAGAATGCATTATGTTACACTACATTTAAACTTTGAATAAGTTGAAAATTAATTAAATTCTTCGATGTACCTTGAGTAGATATTGAAAATACCCAGAGGGAATTAAAACATTTACAAAGGATAAAATACAACTGGCTATTACTAGATGTGCCAACTAAGTTACCTGCATCAGTTTAAAAATAACAACTGTGGCATCCGAAGATACTAGAGTTAGACTCATGTTGAATTGCTACAGATTTTTTTTTTGAGATAGCACATATATATATTTTTTAAATCAAAATTTAACTAGGCTTTGATAAAATCGGGTTGAATGGATTAGGATTATTTGCTAATGTTAAGTTACAATAACTCCACATCTATTTTTCTTGAAATAATACATATTTTGAGGGTTATAGAGACAACCTACTTTCAACTCCCCAAAAATGAACTTCAAAGAGCATTTGTGCTTCGGGAACATTTTCCAAGTCTTTTCCAATGCTAAAGTCTTAGGAACATCAATCTCAGAATCTAACACATTTAATTTTCTACTTGGGCTGGACATATTTTATGAATACTTAAAACACTTGGTAATTCAGCATGTTAGAGAGAAAGAAGGAAAACCATTAGCCTTTTTTAAAGCATCTACTATTTTCCAGATCACGTTTAGCAATTTTACTTATGTCATTTTTTATGTCAAAGGAATAGATGGTGGGGTGAGGGGTGATTTTTCTGGCCCCCAATTGCTCTCATGTTGATTCCCAGATTCCCAATGAAGATTCTAGTCAGATATTTGAGAAACTCAAGGGGAATAGGGGAGTAAGAAGAATTCTTGAGAGGAAAGCAAAATAGTGAATCTTAGCTTTAGTGTAGAGACAGGGGCAATGGCAAAACAAAGACACAAAAACACAACCCCAAAAGGGCAAGTTCAAAGGGTTATAGAAATGCAGAGGAACTGAGAGTATGTCATACTTCATCTGAATGGAGGAGGAAGGCATCACAGAGAGGTGACCGTTAAGCTGAGCTTTGTAACATGAATATCAGGCATTCCAGCAAAGAAATCACAGAAGAAAGGGGGGCATAGAGGTCAAGGTGAAGGTGGGGGAGGGCATGAGGGTTTGGGAGTGACATGGAATCCACCGGAGTAGAGCCTAGAGTTGGTGCTAGGCCAAGCTTGGAAGAGCTCTGGGTCTTCCCATAACTTCACCCAAACATGATGCAATAGAGGCAGCTGGCTGGAGGGCTGGAGAATCAGTAACTCATTTCCCAACACTTGCTTGGAAAGTGCCCTGGGAACACTCTGCCAGCTTCCCTGGACTTTGTAAATGCAGATGACGATGCAACTTGAGTTCTAGGAAGTTAAAGAGAAGAGTGGTTTCATTTTGTGTTGGGGAGAAACATTCAGAACTGAATGCATCATTTATGTCTATTACCTTCATTACACAGATTTTAAAATGTTTGCCCAGCTATGTGTTTAGTGTGCTATAGCATTAGCAGGAAAGCATGTGCAGTCTGTCAGAAGAGTTTTCAGTTGAGTTAGACAGACTGACTCAGCCTATCCTAGGCATCTCAGGGACTGCACAGGGCTGACTTGGGGGCAAACTGGTATGGGATCAAAGCAGAGAGGGCTTCAGGAAGGGAACAGGAACTTGAACTGGGATTGGAGTATGACTAAGTTTAGAGAGATGAAGGGGAGGAGCAAAGGACCCTACCAAGGCTGTTAGCTCCAGAAAGATGCTTTTGGTATGAGGTTGAACCATTGAAATAATCGCTTTGGAGATCAGCTCTGCAGGGGTGGAGTAAAATCAAGTA
Source organism: Tarsius wallacei (assembly GCA_963574415.1). Classification (NCBI taxonomy): domain Eukaryota; kingdom Metazoa; phylum Chordata; class Mammalia; order Primates; family Tarsiidae; genus Tarsius; species Tarsius wallacei. The sequence continues at coordinate 21,184 of CAUYQG010153837.1, forward strand.
TAGTATAGCTGGGAAGGAGTTGGGATGGGGGAGGCATTGAAGTTTGGTTGATTGAAGAGTTTAAATATGCTGTATTTGGTGGCAATGAGGAATACTAATGGACCAGTGTCTTCAGGGCTGGGCAGCCATGGTAGCCTGAGAAGCATTCTGGTGTAGGGCAATAGAGAGTGGTGAAGGGAGGGCACAGAGACACCAGCTGCATCGTTTTTAACATAGTGCTGGAAAAGAAGAGCTTTGCAGGTGGTTGTGGTCATCATACTTTGAGTTTTTGACTCACTTCTAGTGAGGAAATAATTTTGATATTGCAAACTTTCTCAGGAAACAAAATATAAGTAATCTTAGGAAGTTAGCCCGATCCCAAGTCAAGAGGATGAGCAGAGGCAGGTAGTGAGAGAGCAGGTGATTTCTGAACTCCAGGCACACAGCGACGAGGTCTGGATGGGGAGGAAGCATTCCATAGGAAAGCCGCACAAAGGGAAACAGAAAAATGGGGAAGAGATAAATGGGGGGTTAAGCTGAAGCAGGGTATGAAGAAGAGGGAATCTACGAGAGCTTAAACGGTATTCATGTTCACAGAAAAGGACCCATTTTGAGGAGAAGGAGGCTCTAAGTGACATTAGTCCATAGAGTGGAGCTGTTTTCTCAGCTTTCAGCAACGCGGACCCAGAGAGCAGGTGGGCATCCAGGTTGTCCACATTCAGTTTTTAAAGTCTTACAATTTCCCATGACCTAAGCAAGAAATTATAAAACCAGAATGGTTTTACAATTAAATGCTGGAATGTTTTTGTAAAAAATCAAAACAAAACCAAAAAACCCCATCTTTTTATTTTTGCATTTTCTTTATTATTTAAAGCATAATAGCTTGCATAGATACGAAATCTGATATTAGTGTTATCTCCAAGAACTGTGGGTGAGGAAGTGAGAAAGAAAATAGTTTAAAAGATGAAAAGTGGGGGAATTCTGCTGAAGAAAAAGGAAGCATCTCTAGCTTAAAAACAAACAAAACATTTGTCATGATTATTAAAAATAGAAACCTGAGGTAAAAAATGCATAAATTTTACAAATTCATGCACTTTTTATTAATTCATCAGACAAAAACTTCCATAAGCTCACAAAAGATTTTCAAAATGCTCGGAAGGGGCATAGGATATAAATAGATGTAAGGAGACACGGATTCCGAGATGGCTCTGAGCATGTTGACAGTATGGTAAACAAATGAGCAGTTGCCTTCATGACACAAACACTGGGACTCGGCTAGTTTTGATTTCTAGCTCTGATTCTGTGTGACTGTGCCACCAAAATTAAGATTTCTCACTTTACATCTCACCATTCTTGATGGGGCCAGAGCTGGTACAACATTACGTTCCGTCTAGAACGATTTCACCCTCGAAGCAAAACTGCAACATCTCATATGGCAACATAGCGTTGTTGTATTCATGACTGCCTTTTCTTTCTTCCTTTCTTCTTCTTCTTCTTTTTTTTTTTTTGCAAGCAAAAAATAATGTGGTTTGATGCAATGGCCTAACACAATAGGAGCTAATGAATAGAGCGTGTTGCACTCGAGAGACTGGTGTTCAATTACTGGTGGTGCCAATCAAGTCAGAAATATTAACCATGGTAACCGCAGATTTTCAGCTCTATAGACACGTCAAGAAAGGCAGTTGCTCTGGGAATCGTTGGAGTTCTGGGAGGGAGAAGGGCTTAGAGGGACAAAGAATCACAGAGCTGTGAATGGTGCCTTCACAGAGGTGAGCATTGATGGGCGACCGCTCAGATAAGCCTTACTGCAGAGACCCAGGACTCATTCCCCGGAGGACTGCAGGAGTTCAGGAGTGAAGGTACAATGGCAAATAAATCTGTATTTAGAGGGAGCTGAATAGGGCGAAAAGAAATAAAATCGTGTACTGTGGATCATTCATTACCAAAGTGATCCAGACTTCATTAGGATTTGGGGACTGTGAGCTGTGTACACAGTGAGGATGAATTGTGTCTCCCTAAAACTCATATGTTGAGGTCCTAACCCTCAGCACCTCAGAATGTGCCTGTATTTGGAGATAAGCTGGTTATTGATGTAATCAATTGAGATGAGGTCAGGAGCAGGACGGCCCCTAATTCAATATGGCTGGTGGCCTTATAATAAGGGGACATTTGGACACACACACACACACACACACACACACACACACACACACACACACAAAGAACAACCATGTGAACATGAAGGCAGAGATTGGAGTGATGTGTCCATAATCCAAATACCCCAAAGATGGCCAGCAAACTCACACAAACTAGGAGAGGGGCTTGAAACAGATGCTCCTTACAGGCACTAGAAGGAACCAACCCTGCTGACACCTTGATTGTGGAGTTCTACCCTCCAGAACTGTGAGAAAATAAAATTCTGTTGTTTGAGCTTCTCCATTTGTGGTGCTTTGTTATAGCAGGCTAAGCAAACCAATACAACCCAGATCTACTAAATTGGGAACTCTGGAAGACCTGGTCACCTGTGTCTGAATCAGGGAGGATTCTGATGCAGTGTGCATTTGAGAACTATACCTCTAAGTCACTACTTCTCTTTAGAACCATTTAGAGATATAAATCTCTGCCCCTAGACACATACACCCAAGGTTATCCATTCAGAATCCCTCTTGGAGTTGCGTTCTGAGTTCCGGGATCCAGGTTTTCCTATGGGAGTCGGGTGCTCTTTTCATTGAAAAGGTGATTGCTGTTTCAATAATGAATCCTCACTTTTGTGTAGTGTTTCCCATTTAGCACACACTTTAACCTGAATTGTCTCATTTGATTAATTTTAGGTCCTGATCCACCACTGTAGAAGATTAAGAAGGAGATACTTTTATTTGTTCAGTGATTCTGTGGGGAGCCAGGCATGGGACACACACAGGCCTGTGCAGGCCTGCTGTGGGTTGCAGGTGAGCACCAAGGATGTCCTGGGATCTGGGTGAACTGTATGAGAACCTTGCAATGCTTGTGCATTTAGTGGTTGGTCATTTGTTTGGTTGACTTCATTTGGAAGATAATTCTAAACTGTGATCTTGATTGTGTCTCCCACCCTAACCCTCCACGGCCTCTGTGTCTCTCTGCTACCTTTAGGACGTCTGATTTCCTGAGCTGAGCCCCTTGTAATCCAGCCCCAACTGGCTTTACCTGTCTCACTTCTCACCTGTCCCTGCCCACTTCCTGTCACTCATGCCTCAGTGACAAAAATAATACACATGTTTGCTAACAGAGCACTTACTGCACATCCTCAGCTCTTCTCAAAGGTCAATGTGCACACAAATTCCCTGGGGTCAGATTCAGATTTGGTGACTGAATTGGACCCAGGATTCTGCATTTCTAGCAAGCTCCCAGCTGCTGCTGATGGATCACACATTGAGTAGCAGGTATGTAGTATCTATTAACTTATTTAATCCTCACAACAAACTATGAGTTTGGTATTATTATTATCCCAATTATACAGATGGGGAAACTGAGACACAGGCAGGCAAAGTGACATGCCTAAGGTCACACAGCAAGTACGGGATCTGAACTCACAAAATCTGGCTGTAAGGTACGTTCTCTTGTTCACACCCCGTGCTGCTTCTCAAACAGGTATAGCAAACAATTTGTGGTTCCCCTCTCTTGCATTCCCCTAGTGCAAGTTAGTCAGCCTCCTGTGTTCTCAATATTCTCCCCTGTGAAATGGGGTTATGGTAGTACCTAGCCCCTAGAGCTAATGAGAGGCTCACACAAGACAACCCATGGAATATACTTCTTCTCCTCCTTCCACCTCCTCTTCATTATTACTCATGTGTGATTAGTAACGTGGACTTCAGACCTCACTGCCTGGGTTTGGGCTGCCCCTTTTGCACTCCTTAGCTGTGTGACCTTTGGCATATACTGAATTTCTCTACAAGTCAGTTTCCTGATCTATAAAATGGGATAATAAAATTTCCTTCCTTATAGATTTATTTTGTGAAGGGTGAAGTAGATAATACACATAAAGCTCTTCAGGTAGGCCAAACACATAGCAAGGTGTTAAAAAATGTGAATTATAATTTTCATTCAATAAACTTCTTTCAGCCACATCCACACATTCTCATTCAACTAATATTCTGAGAATGTCTACAAGTCATCTTATTTCTTACAAGACTCCTGTGAAATAGTTATTGTTTGCACTATTAAAATGAAATAACTGAGTCGCAGATGAATGTGACATGCTCAGTGCCATGCAGTTTGTTACTGGTGAAATAGAGTTAAAGTCCTCAACTATGTGCATCTGTTCCTCTTTCCACAACCCAGTCAGTTGTGTGAACTTTATGACAAATGGCTCACCAAGTGCAGAACAAGAAGAGCACTTGTGTGTAAGTTTTGCCAAGGTTCTCGGCAACTCATCAACCTATCTGCTACCCTGAGTTTCTCTGTGGTTTTCTAAATCCCTTTCTTGTAATTGTGTCTTCATATTGCTTGCTTGCTTTTCACACACCATTCTCCCCTCCATCTCTGATTGTGTCCCCTTTTCATGATAACTCTTTACTATGGTGGTGTGGGCTGAGTGAGGTGTGTCCAGCTTTGGTAATCAGTCTCTCCTTGGCCCTTGTGGACAAATCTTTTAGCTTTCCCTTGAGAGCCAAGTCCACAAAGACAAGATGTTAAGGTTGAAGGGAGAAATGGTTCAGTAGTGCTTGCTCTATATAGACCTAACTTCCCCTTTGTCTTCTATGAAAACACAGGTAGGAACAGTTAATATGACATTTGAAAACTGAGTGCAGATTCATTTTAGTTTGGCATGCACCCATGTTTTATATAAATGGAGGTGATCTCAATTCATCACCCAGGTCAGAAGTGAATTCTTTCCTTAAGTGAACCAGAACCCTTCTTGAGGATGGTCACTAGCTTACAGATACTCATTTTGGAGTTAGGGTATTTTACTCAGCCCAAAGGATTAAATAGCCTACACATGTATTATCTGTGAAATTTAAGTGAATTCATCTCAGCTTTATTTTCACCTCAACAAGCATTTGTCATAGGCCTGTGATGTGTTTATCAATGGGACACATATTTTCAAGATTAAAAGAACCAGAACAAACACATTTCCACATATGTGCACCTACACATGCAATCTCTTATAATCTGGTCCCTGAAGTTTAGATGATTTGCTTCTAGCTTGGAGACCTTACAAAGGAAATGACTGGGAAAAAGTCCAACATATTCCAATTAAGAACCTAATGAAATGTATGGGCAAATGCTAGATGATTTGTTAAAAGCAGGAAGGGTTGCTTTTTATGAATATATTTTGGAGTACTTTGTTTCTCTGGCTGAAGGGAGACAATTTTCACATTGTTGAGATGAAGTTGGGACAGAGATGTGGTCTATTTTTCTAGAATGGAAGTGGTGGTATTAGAGAAATAGGATTGGATTTTCAGTCCAAAAACTTGCATTCCAAGTTTTGGTCTGATATTTGTTCACAGTTGGATCTTAAGCACGTTAATTAACCTCTCTGAACCCAATTTTCTCATCTGTGAGATGGAGTTAATAAAATCTACCTTAAGGATTGCTGAGTAGAAGAAATGCAATAATAGATGTGAGCAGATTCCATAAACACTGAAGTGCTGCATTCGCTGGAGATTATTATTATGACAATGTTAACAACATAACTGACCTGGATGTCCAAATGTGGGGGTGGTATGGAGAAAGGGGAGCTAGAGAATAGGTTCCCTCCGCTTCCTCGTTGTTGTTCCTGACCTGGACAGGGGAGAGTGGGTGAGGCTGAAGCCTAGATGCGGAACCTGGGGCACGGAGGAGATGAAGCTGGACAAGTCGGCAGAACTAAAAGGTGCTTTCCTAAGAAGCTTGCCTTCATCCTATGCAAGGAGTGTTAAGCAGGGAGTGACACTGCCTCATTTGTGTTTGAAAAGATAGTTCTGAGAGGGTGCAGTGGAAGGCCTAAAATTTCAAGTGCTGCCCTGAGATCTTTGAGCCTCCCATGACCCCAAAGACATAGCTGTGAGTTTCTCTGCTTTTTCCAGGTATGCTCCCACTCAGTGGGAATGTCTCCCAATTCAGTCAGATCCTCATCAGCTGGACCAGTTGAACCCATTTAGGCCTCATCCTATCAGTTTTCACTTCCTGCAAGCTTGCCACATTATTTAAATAAACTAATCAAATCCTTCCCTGGTAAGAGGGGACCACCCCGCCCTCTTGTTACTACAAAGCCTGCCTCCCATAGCCCCAGGTTGCTCTCTATACTCCTGAGTTCTACTCCCATGTGGCTCTGCATGACCTGCAGTGTCCTGCTCCTCCTGGCTGTGGGTATATGAGACTAATCGACTACTGCAAATCTCAACTGTCCAGCGTCATGTGTTATCATTTGATTATTCCCCTAGCCCTAGGGCAAAAATTCCTCCTTTACTGGTAGGGAAGAATTCATCCTTGGGCTGTCCTGCCCCAGCTACTCTGATCTGGTTTCCGTCATTCACTTCATGCCTCATTCCTTGGAGTTAATCCTTGTACACCTGTCCCAGGCATCGGGCCATGTCTCATGCCTTGTGTGAGTTTCTGCCTTGGTTCTCTCCTTGTGTGCATTACAGGTTCCTGCACGTAATTGTGCATGCTTGTGCTTGCTCTTTTGCTGTATTCCATCTCTCTCTGGTAAGCCTCTACTGTTTTTGACCCTGTGTCAACCCACTACTCTCTCCTCTCTCAGCACAGACTCTACCCACTCATTCGACATGGATCCCTAAAGTATCCACTTATTTTAAGTAAGTCTTTTATCTGCCAAATTAAATTAATAAACGTATTGAAGGCAGGAAGCCTGGTTTAAAGTCATTTAGAATTTTAGAGAGTGTTAAGTTAGAGGTTGCAAAATGGCTGTCCCAGTAAGATATGTTATATATGACCCACACATATTTCAAAGCTTTCGAAAGAGTTGCTACCTTCAAAATGGGAAAATTTCACATTAAAAGTATTTATGTTGAGCTTCTCGGAAGATCTGGTAATACTGGGACACATTCTGACACAGCAATGGTCATCAGGAGCTGTGCAGTGGGTATGCTTTCCATGGGCGAGGCTCCCCTTTGTGATGCCCCCATTCAGCCCCTCTCTGCTATCTGTGCTTGTCTCAGTTTGTAGTCCTGACTGGAAGCCTGCCCACCTTCTGTTGCTGACTTTCTGTTGCTGGATGTTCAGCTCCACAAGCTTCCTGCTATTTTACGTTTCAACCCTAACTTGATGAAAACCCAGCCGGCCAGTTGTCATCTGGTTCATCTGCCCAATGGTCATGTTTTCCCCTGTTACCACCCTTAGCCACGCTCTCTTCAACTCTTGCCTGTATCACTGCAACACAGTTCTAATTGCTCTTATTTGCTCTTTTTTTCTTATTTTGGCAAAATATACATAACATGCAAGCTACCATTTTAACTGTGTTAAAGTGTAGAGTTCAGTGATGCATTGAATGCATTCATTGTGTTGTGTAACCATCATGGTTCTCTAGTTTCAGAATTTTCCATTTTCCCAAATGTAAAGTCCATATCCATTAAGTAGCCACTCACCATTCCTTCCTCTCCTCAGCCCCTGGCAATCACTTCCTGCTCTATGGATTTGCCTGTTCTGGATGTTGCCTGCAAATGAATCATATTATGTGAGGTCTTTTATGTCTGGCCCCTCTCACTGAGGATAATGATTTCAAGATTCATCCATACTGTAGCATGCATTAGTCCTGCATTCCTTTTTATGTCTGAGTAATAGTCCAAAAAATGGATATGCCGCATTTTGTTTATCCATTCATCAGCTAATGGGCATTTGGGTTCTTTCCATCTTCGGTCTGTGATGAGTGGTTCTGCTCCAAACATAGGTGTACAAGGTTTTGTTTGAGTCTCATCTGCTTTAGCTTCCCACTATTTCATTCTCCATATGGCAAGACAGTCTCTCAGAAGATAAATCTTGTCTTCTCACTCCTTTGCCTAAAGTTACTTCACTGGCTTCCCTTGCTTTAAACAATAAAACTAAAAATCACTCGTGTGGTCTATAGGGCTCTGTGTGTTCTGGCTTTTGCCCATCATGTCAGCCTGGGCTTCTCTCTTCTTTGTGCCCCTCGACCACCAGGTACTTCTTTGAGATCCTTGAATACAAATGCTTTTACTGCCTCAGGCTAGCCTCACCTTTTCTTCAGCTCATCCCATAGGGCTCACTGGATTCTTCCTTACCAAGCTCACCCTTAATCACGCTTCAATTTCAAATAAAATCTCACTTTCCAGAGCAGGCTTTAATGACCTAAGTCCAGTCCCTATGTTTTGCATGCTGTCATACCCTGTCCTTCTCCTTTGTAGCATGTATCATAATTGCAATTAAAGTAACTAATTGGGCATCCAACAAAAAAGTAAGACCCAGGAGGGTTGATACAGAGTTGCCTTTAATGCAGCATTATATCCTGCATGCAGCTGGATTTCTTTACACTCAGTAGGTGCTCAAAGTAATTTGTCCAATGTCAAGGGTGTCCAAATCCTTTGGACATAGACACCTTTGACAGCCTCTGCCCTTGCTGCTGTCCCATCCACACTTCCTGTGTGCACAGTATGGGGCAGGAGCAGGGAGGCCCCTTTGTCCTGCGAGAAATTTGGGGAATGTGCATCATTTCCTGTGAGGGCCATGCAGATGGCAACATTCCCATGTTTTGTGATAGCTGCAAGGTGAGAGGTGCGGTTTTTACTCAGAGGCTGGAAAATAAGATGAAGGTGCCATGGGGGAAAATTGTTTTCATCTGGTCCATGGCTGTTTTTTGTTAAGCAGAGGAACTGCAGCCTGAACAAAAGTTGAAAATGTACGATGGCTGAAATGTATTAAGCTTCAGGCCAATGTTCATACATTTGAAATGATGTCAGAGTCCAGAAGACAGAATCACTTAATCTCCTTCAGAAGACTGAGAAAAGTTAGTGCCCCATGGAAGATCACTTACATCATTTTCCTTTTGGAACAAATGTGGGATAATTGGGGTACAGTTGTCTCTACCAGAAGGAGGGCAATGGTAACCAGACTTTACATGGTCCCACAAATAACAAGGTGGAGACCCCAGCGGGGGCCACGCTTTCTTATCCAAAGAATGGACTGCTACAGATGCGTGATCACTATATAGAGAGAGGATATGAAGGGCTTCACTCTGGGGTACAGTGGCCCACCAAGGACTGGGGTGGGAAGAGCAAGGAAAGCCCAGATAAATGGGTTCTCACTAGAGCAAACCTCCAGATAATTCTGTCTCGCAGCCTACAAGGAATGTGCAAACTCTTAATTAGGAGATTGCTTTGCTTAGTCGTGGTTTCCTATCAAAAATGTTTTTGGTGAGGAACAATTGATGATAAAGCATTAATCATCCCAGGAATGGCTAACATCCAGTGAGCATGCCTCCATGCCAGGTGCTGGGCGCCTTCTTTACACAGGATTCCTAAGTCTCCATGCTGCCCATCTCAAGGAGGTAATCTGATCAGTCCCACTGTATGGATAGAACCAAAATTTGGAGAGATTGAAGAACTTGTCTAAGGGTATTCACTTAATAAGTGACAGAGGTGGGGTTTGAACCCAGGTTTCTTAACCATAGAGTGAGTTGGCACTATTTTGGAGGTTTAGGATGAGCACAGTAGCCTTTTAAGATTCTCTCCTGTGCATCAGGAAGTAGTCATAGATGGTGATATAGAGAAATCCATCATCATCAGTGTCTCCAAAGGGCCAGAATCAGATTCTTTAAGAAGCATGGGCATGCACACACACACAAGTGTATATGAGTATGTTTACACCAAAAAAAAAAAAAGAAGAGGAACCAGGAGTTTCCAGCAGCAGCAGTGCCTTCCTTTCAGCCATGTGGGGCTCAGTAAATCGGTTTGGGTGGATGTTCAGGTTGTTATCACATGACCAAACTAAGTATACAGTCATCCTCTTAGGTTGTTTCCTGGAATTACATTTCTGGTTCAATGCTACATTTGTGTTATAACATTACCCACTTGACAGTATTGGAAAAAGATGGTTCACTTTCTTTTTTCTTTTTTTTTTTTGAGTTGGAGTCTCACTCTGTTGCCCAGACTGGAGTGCAGTGGCACACTCCCGACCACCCCAGTGTTGACCTGCTGGGCTCCGGTGATTCTTCTGCCTCTGCCTTCCAAGTAGCAGGAACTACAGGCACACGCTACCATGCCTGGCTAATTTTTTTTTAATTTATTGTAGAGACGAGATCTCACCAAGTTGCCCGGGTGGGTCTCAAACCTGCAGGCTCAGGCAATCCATTTGCCTCGGCCTCCTAAAGTGCTGGGTTTACAGGCAGTCCATTTGCCTCGGCCTCCTAACGTGCTGGGATTATAGGCTGAGCCACCAGGCACGGCCAAGATGACTCATTTTCAGCTGTTACACATTATACAACCTCATGCCAACATATTGAATACCATACTAAAATTCACAAGAAAGTGCAATAGCTCGGGGTTTAAGAACACAGGATCATCACACCCCCAGACTTTAAACTTTATTATAAAGCTACAATAATCAAAACTGCCTGGCATTGGTATAAGAACAGGCATAAAGACCAATGAAACAGGATAGAGATTCCAGAAGCAAAACCTCAAGTTTCTTACCAACTCATCTTCGACAAAGCCTCCACCGCCAACCACTGGGGAGAGGAGAACCTGTTCAGTAAATGGTGCTGGGAAAACTGACTGACCACATGCAGAACATTAAAACAAGATCCCTACCTATCACATTACACAAAAGTCAACTCTAAATGGATCAAAGACCTAAATGTAAAACCTCAAACTATAAGAACCTTAGAAAATGCAGGAGATACCCTTATGAAAATTGGAACCAGCAACCAATTCCTGATCAAAACCCCAAGTGCTCATGCCATAAGAGATAAAATAGACAAGTGGGACCTCATCAAACTGACAAACTTCTGCAAAGCCAAAGAAACCATCAAGAGAGCAGGGAGACAGCCCACAGACTGGGAAAAAATATTAGCCAATCGTATATCTGACAAAGGCCTAACATCTAGGCTCTACAAGGAATTCAAATGTGCCAAAAGAAAAAAAACAAACAGCTCCATTACAAAATGGGCAAAAGCTATGAATAGACACTTCTCAAAAAAAGGCATGCGAGCAGCCAACAGATATAGGGAAAAAAATGCTCAGCCTCATTAATCATCAAAGAAATGCAAATTTAAACCACACTGAGATACCACCTAACTCCAGTCAGGATGGCCATCATCAATAACTCAAAAAACAACAGATGCTGGAGAGGATGCAGGGGAAAGGGAATACTTCTACACTGATGGTGGGAATGTAAATTAGTACAACCTCTGTGGAAAAGAGTTTGGCAATTTCTAAAAGGTCTAAAAATTGACCTTCCATACAATCCCACAGTCCTCCTACTGGGAATATACCCAGAGTGACTCAAATCACTCTATGAAAAGGATACATGCACATGTTTACTGCAGCATTATTCACAATAGCAAAAACATGGAACCAACCATGCCACCCATCAAAAGAGGATTGGATAAAAAAAAATGTGATACATATACATGATGGAATATTATGCAGCCTTAAATAAGGACAAAATTATAAACTTCACAGCAACTTGGATGGACTTAGAGTCTATAATACTGAGTGATCTATCACAGAAACAAAGAACTGAGTATCACATGTTCTCACTCATAAGTGGACCTTGAACAAGCATTGTAATACTATAAGAAAAGGATTGTCAGTAGTGGGAAA
>CAUYQG010153838.1:0-43725 GCA_963574415.1 Tarsius wallacei
ACTGGAGTCCAATATTCAAAGTCCTCAAAGATAAACAATTTCAAACAAGAATTTCCTACCCAGCCAAGCTCAGCTTCATCAGTGATGAAGAATTAAAATCCTTCCCAGACATCCAATCCCTAAGAGATTATGCAGCTTCCAGACCAGTTCTATAGGAGACTCTTAAAAGGTATTAAGCACAGAAGAAAGACAAAAAAAGAATGACCACACACTTCCCAAGAGAACAGCAGAGCACAGAATCAACAGAGAATATATCACAACAACACACTTGAAACCACACACATAAATCAACCCCAAAGACAAAAGAAAACAAGCAAAGAAAAAACTTTATAAGAACCTCATGACAGCAATAAACAATCACATTTCAATAATCAGCCTGAATGTGAATGGACTAAAGGCACCACTGAAAAGATACAGATGGCAAACTGGATAAGAAACCATGACCCAATTATTTGCTGTATCCATGAAACTCATCTAACCACTAGGGATGCACACAGACTCAAAGTAAAAGGATGGAAAATGAGTTTGGATCACAAAAGAAGGCAGGAGTCATGATCTTAATATCGAACAAAACAACTTTAAGCTATCAAAAATTTTAAAAAGATACAGAAGGACACTAAATAATGATAAAAGTTTCAATCCATCAACAAAAAATATTGATCCTAAACATATATGCACCTAACACAGGAGCACCAGCATTTATAAAGCAACTACTAAGTAAACTAAAAAAAGATATTGACTCTCACACTATTACAGCAGGGGACTTGAATACCCCATTAACAGCCTTAGATAGATCATAAAGGCAAAATTCAATAAGGAGATCCAAAACTAAACTTGAAACTCGACCGAATGAACTTAATAGAGACCTACAGATTATTCCACCCAACAACCACAGAATATACATTATACTCATCACCACATGGAACATATTCCAAGATCAATGACATCCTTGGCCACAAATCAAGCATAAGCAAGTTCCATAACATTGAAATTTTGCCATGCACCTTCTCAGACCACAGTGGAATAAAAATAAATATCAACACAAACAAAATTCCCCCAAAGCCCACAAACACATGGACACTAAACATCATGATGATGAACAACTACTGAGTCAACACTGAAATCAAAGCAGAAATTAAAAGACTCCTGAAAACAAATGAAAATGATGGAACATCTTACCAAAACCTTTGGGATGCCATGAAAATAGTACTAAGAAGGGAATTTATATCCCTATGAGCACACATCAAGAAAATGGGAAGAATCACAAGTTGAGAACCTAACAAATCACCTAAGGAAGCTTGAAAGAGAAGACCACCAAAACCCTAACTTTAGCAGAATAATCCAAATCACCAAAAAGAGCCCAAATATGGGACATAGAGACAAAAATATCATAGAAAACATTAACAAAACAAAAAGCTGTTTCTTTGAAAGAATTAACAACATTGAAGGACCCCTAGCCAAAATGACCAAGAAAAAGAGAGAAAAAGCCCAAATAAACAAAATCGAAATACAAAAGATCAAATCACAACTGACCCCGAAGAAATACAAAAGATTATCAGAGATTACTGTGTATACCTATATGGAAACAAATTTGATAACCTAAATGGAATGGAGGACTTTCTGACATCACACAATCTCCCTAGATTGAAACAAGAAGACATTGAGACACTAAATAGACCAATAAACAACCCAGGAAATTGACTCTGTCATACGAAAACTACCTACAAAAAAAGCCCTGGGCCAAATGGTTTCCAGCAGAATTCTACAAAATGTACAAGGAGGAGTTGATACCAATCTTATTGAAAGTATTCCAGGCAATTGAGAAAGATAGAATTCTCCCCAAATCATTTTACAAAGCTACCATCACATGGATACCCAAAACAGGTAAAGATACAACAAAAAAAGAGAACTACAGGCCAATATCCCTTATGAACATAGATGCAAAAATCCTCAACAAGATTCTAGCAAATTGAATCCAAAAACACATCTCAAAAATCATCCACTATGACCAAGTAGGCTTCATCCTCAGGATGCAGGGTTGGTTCAACATTCACAAGACCATAAATGTCATTAGATAAATCAACAGATGTAAAAATAAGAACCACATGATTATCTCATTAGATGCAGAAAAGACTTTGGATAAAATCCAGCATCCATTCTTGATAAAAAAAAACCCTCAAACATCTAGGTATAGAAGGAACATACCTCAAAATAATAAGTGCCATCTACAAAAACCCACAGCGAACATACTGCTAAATGAGCAGAAACTGGAAACATTTCCCCTGAAAACTGGAACAAGACAAGGCTGCCCACTCTCACCCCTCTTGTTCAACATAGTGTTGGAAGTCCTAGTTCAGGCATTTAGACAAAAGACGGAAATCAGGGGTATCCAAATAGGAAAAGAAGATGTCAAGTTACCCCTCTTTGCTGACGATATGAACCTATATGTTGAAAATCCAAGAGAATCTGTCAAAACCTGCTTGCACTGATAGGGACTTTGGCAAAGTCTCAAGGTACAAAATAATTGTGCAGAAGACAGTTGCATTTCTATACACCAACCACAAGCAGGCAGAGACCCAAATTAAAAGCACAATCCCAGCCAGGCTCGGTGGCTCAGCCTGTTAACCCGCGCCTTGGGAGGCTGAGGTGAGTGAATTGCCTGAGCCTGCGGGTTCAAGACCCACCTGGGCAACTTGGCAAGACCTCATCTCTACAATAAATCAAAAAACTAGCCGGGCGTGGTGCACACGCCTGTAGTTCCAGCTACTTGGAAGGCTGAGGCGGAAGGATCGCCGGAGCCCAGCAGGCCGAGGCTGCGGTGGCCGGGAGCAGCCACTGCACTCCAGTCTGGGCGACGGAGTGAGACTCCAACTCAAAAAAAAAAAAAAAAACACAATCCCATTCACAATAGCCACCAATAAAATGAAATACCTCGGCGTCTTCCTAACCAGAGAACGAAAGACCTTTACAAGGAGAACAATAAAACACTGCTCAAAGAAATCCAAGAAGATACAAACAAATGGAAAAATATTCCATACTCATGGATTGGAAGAATCAACATTGTTAAAATGTCCATCCTACCAAAGGCAATCTACAGATTCAATACCCATTAAGTTGCCAACATCATTCTTCTCAGACCTAGAAATGACAATACAGAAACTCATATGAAAACATAAACAACCACGAAGAGCCAATACAATCCTTAGCAAAAGAAGCAAAGCAGGAGGTATCACACTTCCAGACTTTAAACTTTCCTATAAGGCTACAATAATCCAAACAGCCTGGTATTGGTACAAGAACAGGTATTCAAACCAGTGGAACAGGTAGAGATTCCAGAAGCAAAGCCTCAATTTCTTAACCAACTCATCTTTGACAAAGCCTCCAACAACAACCACTGGGGAGAGAAGAACCTATTCAATAAATAGTGCTGAGAAAACTGGCTGATCACATGCAGAAGATTGAAGCAGGACCCCTACCTATCACCACACATAAAAATTAACTTTGAATG
This sequence comes from Tarsius wallacei, assembly GCA_963574415.1. NCBI lineage: Eukaryota > Metazoa > Chordata > Mammalia > Primates > Tarsiidae > Tarsius > Tarsius wallacei. The sequence goes on from CAUYQG010153838.1 coordinate 3,509, forward strand.
GATCAAAGTCCTAAACATAAAACCTCAAACTACAAGAATCTTAGAAAACGTGGGAGACACCCGTATGGTAACTGGAACTTGAAACCAGTTCCTGATGAAAGTCCTCAGTGCCCATGCCATAAGAGATAAGATAGACAAGTGGGACCTCATCAAACTGACAAGCTTCTCTGCAAAGCAAAATAAACCATCAAGAAAGCAGGGAGACAGTCCACAGAATGGGAAAAAAAATTGCCAACTGTATATCTGAAAAAGGCCTAATGTCTAGGATCTATAAGGAACTCAATCATGCCGAAAGGAAAAAAACAAAACAGCCCCATTACAAAGTGGGCAAAAGACATGAATAGATACTTCTCAAAAGAAGATATATGGGCAGCCAACAGACACATGAAAAAGTGCTCAGCCTCACTCATTATCTGAGAAATGCAAATCAAAACCATGTTGAGATATTACCTAACCCCCGTAAGAATGGCCATCATTAACAAAACAAACAACAATAGATGCTGGTGAGGATGCAGAGAAAAAGGAACGCTTCTACACTGCTGGTAGGAAGGCAAACTAGTGCAACTTCTTTGGAAGACAGTGTGGCGATCTGAAACAACTAGAAATTGACCTTCCATATGACCCAGCAATCCTCCTATTGGGAATTTACCTGGAGGAACTCAAGTCATACTACAAAAAAGATACCTGCACACGTATGTTTGTTGCAGCTCTACTCACAATAGCAAAAACATAGAACCAACCATGCTGCCCAAGAAGACACAAACAAATGGAAAAATATTCCATGTTCATGGATTGGAAGAATCAACATTGTTAAAATGTCCATCCTACCAAAGGCAATCTGCAGATTCAACGCAATACCCATTAAGTTGCCGACATCATTCTTCTCAGACCTGGAAATGACAATACAGAAACTCATATGGAAACATAAACAACCATATACATATACACAATGGAATATTATCCAGCCATTAAGAAGGACAAACATATGGATTTCAAAGCAACTTGGATGGATTTAGAGTGTATACTACTCAGTGAGCTATCACAGAAACAAAAAACAAAGTACCATATATTCTCACTCATAAGCGGATCTTGAACAATTATCATATTACTATAAGAAAGGGATTTTCTATGGTGGGAAACTGCCATGGGAGAGAGGGTGGGATTGGCACCTAAGGGAAACTGCCAAGAGAGGGAGGGGCACACCTCGTCATCAAGGGTACCTACCTAATGAACATTTGTATACCTAATCCTGTATTATACCCCACATCTTTAAAATTAAAAATAAATAAATATAAATAAAATAAAATTAAGAAGTTTATCAAAGCTCATACCCAACTACCAATAAGACCAGAAAACCAGAACTGGCAAGATAAGACTAATGACATAATGGAATTCCAGTTTTACTTCATATAGGATGAAAGATAGCTTGAGAAAGCTTGTTCCTAGAATAGAACAACGCTTGAGAAAAGGGACCATGGCAACAATGACAAGAGAACACGAACATGGGAAAATTCGTCCCAAAAGATGATGCGGCCTAGATGTGATGTCCCATGAGTTTATGATCCCCAACTCATAAAGAGTCGAGGAGCTTTCAAGGCCCAACACTTACTGAGCACCTACACTGGGCTAGAATCTTTATTAGAAATTTCACTTGTCTTAGCTCATTTAAACTTCTTGCCAAACCAATAATTCCTTATTATCTCCATGTTACAGATAAGGCAACTGAGGTCAGAGAGTCAAAGGGACCCAATACTGGAGCAAAGATTGAACTCTGATCTTTTACCTTCCGTGAGCACTATTTATCTACAGTACCACAGTATTGTAACTACGACATGTCAAGAAATTCAAATAGCCCTGCCTGAGAAACAGGAGGGTGCTTGTGGAGTGGTGAGGGGGGGCCTGAGTAAGATAAGTAGTGCCTGTAGTGCTGGAAGAGAGAATGGAGAGCAGGGCTGTGTTCCTGGGGTTCTGGTTATAATCTCTGCCTAGACCTGTGTGCTCTAGTTACATGAATTTGTTCACTTTGTAAAAATTCAACAAGCAGTAGCCACCTGAAATATGCACTTTTCTGTATGCATGTACTACAGCTGTCCCTCAGTATTCATGGGGGATTGGTTCCAGGATCCCAGCAGATAGCAAAATTCATGCATAATCAAATCCTGCAGTTCGCCCTGTGGAACTTGTGGACAGAAAAAGCTGACCCTTCTTATTGGCAGGTTGCATCCCACAAATACTGTATTTTCAATCTGCTATGTGTTTGATTGCAGATGTGGAAATCATTGATAAGGAAAAAAAAAAAAAAAAAAATCCAGGACCTGCACTATTCAAATCCCTGTTGTTCAAAGGTCAATTGTACTTACAAAGTTAAGAAACCTGAGCAAGGGTGGCCTTGCCAAGGGCCTGAGATTTCCTCCTTTTCCCAGTCCAGCTCCCTGTGTCTCCCTTTCCTGTTTCTTGCAGGCACTGGAGATGAGCCTGCCTTCCCTTCCTCTTTAAGTAATCAAAATACAAAACACATACACACACTCAAAAGAGACTATCTTTAGCCAAATTCTTACCAACCATTATAAAACTAAACTAAATTTTGTCTTGAAAATAGGCTTCAACATGTTCATATGGAAACGACACAGAATGACTAAAAGCCCCGCAGACGAGAGTTAGGGGACCTCACTCACCTCGCTGATCTTACTATCGACAGCCTGGAGGCTCTGAGCTTTGGTTTAGCTATAAATGAAGGGCTATAATTAGATAACCTTTAAGACCCATTTTCCACACATATTCTTCAGGATATGTATATAAGAATATTCATAGCAACATTGTTTATAATAGAAAAGAAGGGGGAAGAAATTGACAGAAGAATGGATAATAAATTGTGGTATGAATAATGAAATGAAATATTTTATGGCAATGAAGAATCATAGTTATACATATCCACTGGATGGATCTCAGAAGCACAACATTAAATGAGAAAAACAAGTCAGTGGACAAAACATATATACTGTCACTATTTATACACAGCCAAAAAGAAATAAAGTGAAATAGCATTGTTTAGAGATACGTGCATGTCTAGTAAAACTATTAAGAACACCAAACAAATTATAAATACAAAATTCAGGACCGTGGAGATAGGTAGAGGGGAGAAATAGAACAAAGAGGTAATTTCAACCATATTAGTAAGTCGACTGGTGAGTTCATGAATGTTTATGTAGTTATTGTACTTAACAACTTACATATATGTTATATACAATCTTTTCTGTATCAAGAAATTCATACTTTTTAAAGTATGTATATTTTTCTAGGAAAATGTTGAGGATAAAGGGGTGAGTATAAAAACTTAAAGACACCAATAAATTGTTACTTCAAGCTTTAACTCCTCAATAACAGGGTTAGTTCCTGTGGAGAAAAAGTAGGATTTTCTTTTCTAGAAGAATTTGCTATCCTTGGTCTTGAGCCTTGGTGCAGTATACAATGAAGCCAAAAGTAGGACAAATAAACATAACAGGAAATTTTATTCAGACAAAGAATTGCAATTCAATTCTTCTTTGGAAGAAGTGATTTATGGGATCATCCTATGAGTATTTTTTTATATTATTTTTTTAAATTTTTTATTTTAAAGATGTGGGGTACTATTCTGGGTTAGGTATACAAATGTTCATTATAAATGCAGGTACCCTTGTTGATGAGGTGTGCCCTTCCTCCCCTGGCAGTTTCCCTCAACTGCCAATCCTACACCCCCTCTCCTGGGAGTTTCCCACTACTGCCAATCCCTTTCTTATAGTATTATGACAATTGTTCAAGGTTCGCTTATGAGTGAGAACATATGGTATGAGTATTTATTTTACACCATGCACTGTTCAAGATGTGGAGGATTCAGGAATAAGCACAGCAAAGCCCTTGCCCTCACAGAGCTTACCTTCTAGGAAGGAAGACTGACTACAAATTCATAAGAATTTTGAATTAGACAATTTCTAATAGTAAACAGAATACGAAACATTTATTTTCTAGTGACTCTTCACATTTGACCTCAGCTAATGAACCCACAGATTTTGTCTTATTATTTTTCTATAGTTTAAAAAAAAAAACCTGAGTCTCATGCTTTACTATAATAAAAGTAACTTCTCTTTAAAAGTTGCTGGTTTCCATGAACAAAAGGATTCAGAAAGGCAAAATGAATGGCTTGATGATCTTCTTGATGTGTTCACTTGTCTAGGCCACAGTTCCCAGGCATTAAATCAAACACTAATCTAGGTGTTTCCATGAAGGTACTTTGTAGATGTGATTAAAGTCCATAAGCAGTTGATTTTAAGTAAGGAAGATTATCCTGGATAATCTGAGTGGCCCTGATTCAATCAGTTGAGAGGTATTAAAAGCAGAGCAAAGAATTATCTGAAGAAGAAATTCTGCTTATAGACAGCAGCTTTAACCCCTGCCCTTCCTGTTGCCAGCACTATGGATTTCAGACTTTTCTAACCAGGTCCCACATTGTGTAAACCAATCCCTCGTGGTAAATCCCCTGCTAGCCCTGCTTCTCTGGCCGACCCTTGACTGATACTGATGGATTTAGGATGCATTATTTTGGATTCCCATAATTGAAGATCCCGAGCTTAAACATCCTTGGTTCTAAGTTGCCTCACTAAATAAACAATGATTTGGGGAATGAAAGAATGGGAAGTGAAGCACATTTACCGAGGGTCTATTTAGAAGCCAGAACCTCCACATGCATTGTCTCACCTCATCCTTCCCTAAACCCATGCAGGGTCAACCATTAGTGTCCACACAGTACTCACAAAGAAATGAAAACTACAGAAATTGTGTAAGTTGCTTAAGGTTACTCAGCCAATAAGGCGCCAAAGCAGGGATGGAACGTAGATCCACACAAGCCCAAAGGCAAAGCTTACCACGCTGCTTCTCTAGGAAGATAAACATTGTATATTCTTGTCAGCTTATATTGTAAAGTTTGCAACTCAGATGCTATCATGGCACTGGAAAGTAAAGGGTAATTCAGCAAATAATCCAATTTAGTTAAAGGATTGGGAAAAATCTGGAGGATAATCAAATTTTTCCTTAGGTATTGACAGAAACATAAAACTCAATTTTTATAACAGACTATTGAATTTCTCAGAGGAATGCTGAAATAGATGCCTAAGTGACCCAGAGGGTTCATTTAAGTATCTCCATTATAGGATTTGGGATTCAATTTAAAGGGGGAAAAAATGGCTCACATTAAACCAAACAAATCGGAGTCTGAAATGTAGCTGTATGCCAATCTGCTACTTAATGGCTTATCCAGAAATACTTCACAGTTACCTTTCTATCCTCAGAGCCTCTACCTTTAAGAAACTCACCTTGATTATTCTGTGTCTTTAAAGTGCTGAAATTGAACAGTCAAAATCCCAGTTCCATTTAAGCTTGCTTCCCTTGGAGCCCAGGGCAACCTGTTACTTAAATATAATGGATGAATTTCACTGTATTTCAATGATTTGGGTGACATTTCCTTGACATTCACAATATGTCTATAAATTAGAAGTGCTATAGTTTTAACACAAAATGAATAAAATGATCAAAAGAATCCTCCAGTTACTGTCTACCCCTGGAGGAGGGAGAGCCAATCTGATTGCTATTCTCTGAATACATCAAGCTGTACTCTGAAGCATAAGGAAAGCATTAATAAATTGCCTTTTTCTCATTATATCTTGGTTTACTTTTATGTTTAGTAATTCATGCAATTCCTCAATGTCTTCTGTTGTAGCATATTAGAGAAAACCTTGGTTAATCTATCGAAACCCTCAATTTACCATAATTTAGTAACCAGAAATTGTTTTCTAAATGTTAAAGCTATGAAGAAGCAGATGACAACATAACAGCCTGTATCAAGGTCCTTTTGTATTTTTTTTGCTGCCGCTGCTGTGTTGTTGTTTTTGTTTGTTTGTTTGTTTGTTTTTGCACACTGTCTCCCACAATAGAACATACAAACCCAGTCTAAGAATATTCACACATTAAAGTACAGGCAGCATTCAAATCAGGGCAGGTGGGTCTTTCCAGGCTCTGGGGAGTAAGGACTATGCTCTCTGAGGGAAATCTCCATCCTTTTCCAGAGCACACAGGTTGCAGATGCACTCTGTGGTCTAACTATGATTAAGGATTTAGGGTGATAAGAATCTGCTAGTGGAGTGTACATTATACTAGATACTTAGCTAACCATTTTAGGGATACTAAAAGCAACCCTATGAGGTAGGTATTAATATTATCTTCATTTTACCCCGAAAAAAATTGAGACAAATATACATTGAGTTCTTATTCAAGATCATACAGCTAGCAAGTAGTAGAGCCAGGATTCAATTCCAGGCAGTTTTGCTTTTCAGCAGATGTCCCTTCTCCTATTAGGTTATATATTATTTGTTAATTCTGTATCATTTTAGCAGCTGCAGTAACCAACCCATACCAAATATCTAAGGATTAATAATAGATTGAGAATAAAATTAAATATATACACTTGGCATGGTGGTGGAGAGAGGGTGCTTGAGGACAGATTAAATAGACCAATTACAGGATCTAGAACAGGAAATAGCTGGTGACCACCAGCCATATCGCTCTCCTCTGCATAGACTCCCCAAAAAGAATATTGGGGGGGGACCTTCCTTCCCACCTTCAACAGGAATAAAGTCCACTATCTAAGTTCAGCTTCTACATTAGTAGAAAACACACTAAATTAATCAAATATAGTCACCCATTTCTAAGATTCTGTAACAACAAAAATCCAAATAAACGGAATATTCTATTAGGTCAATAACTAGGCAATGTGGTTACCCAGAACACCCAATTCTATAGGCGTTTCAGGGAATCACAGTTTAGACTAAATCTACTGAGTTTTTTGGATGTTGGGTATGACAGTTGCAATGTCTGCCTCGGTTGCTGACACGCAGGGGCATCTATAGTTTCCTCATGCCTTTGTGAGTCAATGTCACAATGTTATCTTGTCACTTTCACTTTGGGGTTTTTTATCTGCTACTCCAAGTTAAAGAGGAAAGGACTGAAATGTGTGTTTTTAAAATACATCCAGGACAACACTTCTATTTTGGAACTCTTCTCTGGTTAAATAAAAAACCCTCCAACAGCTGCTAGATAGGAGAGGAATACCAATCATTTCAGAAGCTGAAAAATATGTGATGAGCTACCACTTCAGTTCTTGAAAAATAAGTCCATTCAAAGCCAGCTAGGACTGTGATACTCTGGATGAAATGCTAAGCCTAGGCTTCATTTCTTGTCATCGGTAAGACTGAAAGTGTAGAGTGCCTCAAAGTATGCAATTTTCCTTGAATGTTATTATGGAGTACCCTCATTTGAGGAAAAGATTTCTTCTTGCTTATATAGTATCTGTGGTCTCATTTTCGTGCAATGCTGTCTCAAGTTCCCTGGAATTATTATAAAGTTGTATCTCTGCAAGCACTTTTACACAATGTACATGCCAGAGAAATCAGATATAGTGCTGAAATTCATCGTGCACAATCTATGAAATAGGGGCTGTGCGACCACATCAGTGCATGTCGCAAGATATATTTCCATTTTTTTCAAGTCTTTCTGAATTTATTTGACAGAATTTCAGAAGGGAAAATGTGTTTGCTGGAGGGCAGGTTGCTTTTGCTTCTTGAAGTCAGCAAAGATGCTGAAAGCTTTTCAACTTTCTTTGCCATTATTTAAGCCGCATTGTCTCAGACATCTAACCACACTGCACACGGCAGTGGTGGGGATTCTTTCCTAAATTGTCCTTTGTCTCAAGTGTTTCTGGGCAGGTTTAGACATTCCAAACTACAGCTAGCTTTAAAACTATTTTTAAAGTTTCTTTTTAAAAATTCCTAGACTCTTCAGCACCCCCAAGCTACAAATCTACCTCTTATATCTTGCCTTCAAGGAAAAATTCTTGAAATTATAATGAACATTTCGTGACTTGACCTCTTGACCTCCTATTTGGTTCTCAACCCACTGTTATCTTATTTGGCTTTTACTATTCCAATAAAACTAGTCTTGCTCTACCCTTGACCTGCAATGGCCTAATCCAGTGTCATTTTCAAACTTGGTTACTCAATAGGACTTAATACTGGTAACCCATACCTCTTTCTTGGAGTTATTCTACTCTTTTTTTCTTCTGGAACCACTTCCTTGTGATTTTCCTTTCACTTCTCCAATCATCCCTCTGTTCTGTCCACTGACTTCTCTCCTAGCCACCTTAATTGTTGGAATGCTCTGGGATGGCCTTTGCTCCTCTCCTCTGATTTGATATACTCATCCTGAGTAATCTTATTCACATTCATGCCTCTAAAAGCTTCTGTGCACTGATGATGCTAAAATATTTCATCTCCAAACTGGATCTGTCTCCTGAACTTCAAGCTTACTTTGCCAACTGCTTAATGGTAATTTCTACCTATATGTTCCAAAGAACCTCAAGCTCAAGATACCCCAACCTGAACCCACCATTCCCTTCCCAAAAACATGCTCTTCTCTTTGGATGGATGAAACAATGATCCACAAAGTCAGAAAGTTGAGACTAATCCCATACTGCTCCTCTGCCTCAATCCCCTCATCATTTCTCACTGAAATGACTATCAGTTTCCAACTGTTCACCCAGACTCCAGCATCAACCTTCCCCTTCATACTCCATTGTTCAGTCTTTTGAAGTCAAACTCTTTAAAGGTCCACAATGTTGAAGCCCAAACTCTGAAGCAAGGCATACAAGTCTTTTCAGGATTTCTGCTCCTGTCTGCCTTTAAAAGTTATATCTGCACATATCCTGGCCTCCTAGATGCTCCACACCTTTCTGCCTTTTCTTATATGCTGTCTTCTCAGCCTCCAATGCTCCTTCATCTTATCCTGCAAAACTAATTTATTCTTCAAGAATCTACTTAAACATCACCCTCTTTGAGAAGTCTTTAGTTTTTCAGTAATAGTTTAGTGCTTCCTCTCATGCCTTCTCTGCTTCTTGTTTACTCCTCTTTTATAGCATTAATTACTTTGTTGTAACAGCTATTAGAGTGGAGGGCAATAATGACAGTTTAATGTATTCCCAATGCTCAGAATCATGCCTCACACATAAGAGCTTAATAAATGCTTTAAGAAGGATTAGGAGCAAGATAGCCAATGACAAGCAGCAACTGTAAGTCTCTCCCACAAAGGGAAGCAAAAGAGAGAGAGTGCATCAGTACTCAGAGAAGAAAGAGACCAACGGCACACCCCACAACTCATCAGAGAAATGAAATGACAGGGCCTATCGAGGGCAAAGAAGAGAGAAATTGATCAGCCTGGGTTGAAACTAAGCACACTCACTCGGTTCACCTTACAAACCACAAGCAGCCTCCAGGTGCAGCAGGAGAGTTGAGTGAGAGGAATTCCCAAGAGCCATGCTCCTGCCACGGGCTTAGAAAGCCCCTGAGCCTCGTGAGACTATAGTCCCTTATGAGAAACTGCCTTGTCTACAGTTGTGCTCTGCCAAAATCCACGTGAAGCAGTATAGGTAGAAGAGCCCTGAGCAGCCACCACCATTTCCTGGGAACTTAACCCTTGCTGGAAGCTGCCTTTTGGCTGGCCTGGAAGAGAATGGGAAGACCTGACACTTGTATTTGCCCCAAGAGCAAACTTGTCCAGACAAATAGTTTCTGGGGCAGGCTGCTGTGAGAACAACTGGAGCCAGCAACATTTTTACATTCTGAGCACAGACTGCCTGAGGATAAGGCAGGGAAGCTGGGTTGGACTAGTTGCCCCAGTAACCTCGCACTTCCGATGCAAACTCTTTTGTGCAGCCTCTGTGCCATGTAGCAGCGTTACCCCAGCAGCCAGGGACTTCTGCCCAGTCCCCGCTAGGATAGCCAATTGAGCAAACAGGTGGGGAGCTGGAGTGTTCTCCCCCCAACCCCCTTGAAGGTGCAAAATGTACAGAGAACTTTGGTAGTTCCCACAGCCCCACCCATCATCTAGGTTCGCTATGTGCTTCCTTGGGGCAGCACAGGCCAAGCAGAAAGCCCATCACAGCCAGTTCTGTTTCAAAAGCACAACCTCCTGGCTGGAGGTTAACTAGAACAGCCCATTACATCTAATATAATACCTCAGCTTGTGGGAAGGTCTGATTCCAGACCTTAGCTAGCACCACTATCCAAGCCACCCTAGCCACTCAGGATGCCTTAAGCCTGTTTAGGTACTCAACACAGCAGCACCAGTTGGCAACTGAGAAATCCACCACACTGAGGTTATATACAACCAAGCAAACCTTACAGAGGCTACACCATCCCTCTGCCAACCCCAGTGTTGGGGCTCGCCCTCACCAGTGTGAAAATTAGAAGACAGGTCAGCCCTATTCAGTCCTACTTAACATTGTCCTTCATTCAGGAGATAAGATCAAATCTCATTTCACTGCACATCTGCAGACTAGTTCATAGTCAGAGGCATCAGAGACCTTCTTCATAGGGTCCTCCAAAGATGGCAAGTCTTCTCAGAACTCAACCCCTGTACCACATTATCACCAGATCCCTTGCAGGAACTCCTTAGCACTAGTCTAAATTGTGCCAGCCCCATACGGCAGCTAGACCCAAAAGAACAATAGGACTCAAACACATCCAGCCCTAATAGATTACCATTTCCAGAGGAAGATGGAGTGCACCACATCAGGGAGAACCATGTAGGACAAATAAATAAATCCAGAGTGTAGGTTTCTTAGTGCCGGAGATCTCCTGGCCTGAGTGAAGTTTCCTTCAGCAGAGATGCATACACAGCACTGGGTTCAGCAGAGGGAGGTGGCAGCTCTGCCCCAGCAGTCAAGAAACCCGTGTGTTCATGAGGAGTCATGGAGAAGAGAACTTCTCCACTCCCATGCCCACCACTGCAGACATTTGCTTCTCTCAAGGAAGCTAAGTATAAATGTACTTGTTGATGCCCTTTCTACAGCATTCAGGGGTAACAGTAACCCCAAGGGAGTTAGGCTCTTCAAGCTCCAGCTAGCACAAGTGATGGAATCCCACTTCCTCCCTACAAAGAACTTCAAGGCTCCTATAGTTGGACAGAGGTGCATGTCAAACATGGAAATTTGAAACGGGCAGGAGCATAATGGAAAAGAAAACTGTTTCCCTGCCAGCCTAGTAGAGGAACTGAGGTGTTCCTCCCCCCATCACCCCTAATGAAGACCTCAGCACACTTCACTGGGAGATCCCCCAAACGTTTTCATCAGGGCTGAGACTTTAGCCCACTGTAGAGGTATTTGTAGTGTTTCATCTACTACCAGTTTTCACCCATGGGTGCTTCCTAACAACCTGAAGACTGAATGGTTCAACCCAGAGGAAAAAATCCTGGGGGAAAAAATAGAGTGTACCATACCACTGGGGAACAAGATAAGCTTCATCAGCTTATCTTATAAGATTCTCTATAACCAAGGAACATATACAAAAGTTATACCTAAATGCACCAAAGCCAAAACTAAGAGACTACAAATTTTACGCATTAAAGTCATATCTCTGGGGGAGTAGGGCGATAAGTGAATCAAAAACAAATGTAATGATAATAAGAAGAAAGAGTCTAAAAATGAGTAAGAACCAAAGAAAAATCCTGTAAATATGAAAAGAACAGAGTTTTATGCCCCCAAAAGACCACACTAACACATCGGCAATAGACCCTAACCAAAAGTGAATCTTTGAAATTTAAGACATAGAAGCCGGGCTCAGTGGCTCAGCCTGTAATTCCATGCCTTTGGGAGGCTGAGGTGAGTGGATTGCCTGAGCCCGTGGGTTCGAGACCCGCCTGGGCAACTTGGGGAGACCTCATCTCTACAATAAATCAAAAAATTAGCCGGGCGTGGTAGTGCACGCCTGTAGTTCCGGCTACTTGGAAGGCTGAGGCAGAAGGACCACCGGAGCCCAGCAGGTTGAGGCTGCAGTGGCCGGAAGCGGCCACTGCACTCCAGTCTGGGTGACAGAGTGAGACTCCAACTCAAAAAAAAAAAAAGAGATAGAATTCAAAAAATTCATTATAAAATTGTTCAACAAGATCCATGTGAAAGTTGAAACCCACAATACAGAAATAAAAAGAACTATTCAGGACATGAATGAAAAATTCTCCAAAGAGATAGACTCTTTTTTGAAAAAACCAAGCTGAACTTCTGCAAATGAAAGACTCATTTAGGGAAGCACAAAATGCAGTAGAAAGTTTTAACAGTAGACTAGAGCAAATAGAAGAAAGGATCTCAGAACTTGAAGACAAGCCTTTTGAATTAACTAAAGAAGACAACAATAAAGAAACAAGAATCAAGAGAATGGAGCAAAGTCTCCAAGAAATGTGGGATTGTGTAAAAGATCCAAACCTAACAATCATAGGTATTCCTGAGAAAGAAAAGAAAGCAACAGATTTGGAACAATTGAGGAAAACTTCCCTAGCATTGCCAGAGATTTAAATGTCCAGAACCAAGAAGCCCAAAAAATTCTTGGAAGATTCATTGCAAAAAAGTCACCCCCTGGGCATTTAGACATCAGGTTATGCAAAGCTAATGTGAAGTCAAGAATTCTAAGAAGAGTGAGACAAAAGCATCAAATAAATTATACAGATAAACCTATCATACTAGCAGCAGCCTTCTCAGCAGAAATCCTACAAGCTAGAAGGAATTGGGGCCCTTTCTTTGATCTCCTCAAACAGAGTAACAGCCCATCAAGGATTTTGTACCCTACAAAACTAAGTTGCATAATAGATGGAGAAATAAATCTTTTTCAGATAAGAAAATGCTAAGGGTATTTGTCACCACAAGAAATACTCAAAGGAGTTAGAAATATTGAAGCAAATGGTCTAAATACACAAGTAAGAAAACACTGGCAATCATAAAGTTCACATGGCTTATAAGAACACCAACACAATAGAGAAAAAAAGCAACCAGGTTACAATCAACATGATGAATGGAATAGTACCTTACATATCATTACTAACCCTGAATGTTAATGGTCTCAATTCACCACTTAAAAGCTACAGATTGGCAGAACATATTTTTAAAAACCATAATCCAAATATGTGCTGCCTTCAAGAGGTCCACTTAACACACAAAGACTCCTATAGACTCAAGGTAAAGGGATAGAAAAAAATATTCTACACAAATGGAAACCAAAAATGAAGAGAAATAGCCATTTTCACATAAGATAAAACAGACTTTAAGTTAACAACAGTAAAAAAAAAGACAAAGAATGTCGTTACATAATGACAAATAAAATTTAAATATATATGCATCTAACACCAGAGCTACAAGCTTTAAAAAATAAGTTCTACTATACCTAAGAAAAGAGATAAACAGCAATACAATAATAGTGGGAGACATCAATACTCTACTGACAATAATAGACAGATTATCAAGGCAGAAGGTCAATAAAGAAATATTGGAGTTAAACTTGTTTCTAGAGCAAATAGACCAAACAGACATCTGCAGAACATTCTACCACAAAGCACACACACACAAAATATACATTTTTCTCATCAGTAAGTTAAATATTCTCCAAGATAGACTCTATGATGAGCCACATATCAGGTCTCAAAATTTTTTTAAAAATTGAAGTCATATCAACCACCTTCTCAGACCACAATGGAATAAAACTAGAAATTAAATCCAAGAAGAATTCACAAAACCAAACAAATACATGGAAGTTAAACTATCTGCTCTTGAATGGCCATTGGTTCAACAATGATATAAGATGGAAATTTTTAAATTCTTTAAAATCAATGACACAAGTTATCAAAACCTCTGGAACACGATCAAAGCTGTGCTCATAATAAATTTTGTAGGATTAGGCCTGCGTTAAAAAGACTGAGAGATCACATACTGACAACATAACATCACACCACAAGGAACTAGAAAAATATGAACAAACCAAAATCAAAGCTAGCAGAAGAAAATAATTAACAATGATTAGAGCAGAGCTAAGTGAAATGGAAACAACAACAAAAATTACAAAGGATCAATAAAACAAAAAAGTTAGTTATTTGAAAAGATAAACAAAATTGGTAGACTGCCAGCTAAATTAGTTAAGAAAAGAAGAGTGACAATTCTTATTAGCTCAATCAGAAAATGAAAATGGAGACATTACAATTGATACCACAGAAACACAAAAGATTATCCAAGATTATTATAAACACCTCTATACACACAATCTAGACAATCAAGAAAAAATGTATAAATTTTTGGAATTTGAATCAGGAATCTGGAATTTGAATCAGGAAGAAATAGAAACCCTGAAAAGATAAATAACAAGCAGAGAGACTGAATCAGTAATTAAAGTCTCCCAGCAAAAAAAAAAGTCCAGAACTTGACAGACTTACACCCAAATTTGACTAGACTTTCAAAAAGAATTGGTATCAATTTTATTGAAGCTATTTCATATATTGAAAAGCAGGGAATTCTCCCTAACTCAAACTAAAAACCCAGTATCACCCTAATACTAAAGAAAAAGACCAAAAAAAAAAAACCGTATGCTGATGATAATATCTTATATCTAGAGAATCCTAAAGACTCCTTCAAAGGACTCCTGGACTTAATAAATAAATTCCATAAAGTTTCAGGACACAAAATCAACATATACAAGTCAGTAGGACTGCTATACACCAGTAGCAACCAAGCTGAAAATAAAATCAATAACTCAATTTCATTTATAATAGTAGTCAAAAAGGTAAAATACCTAGGAATATATTTAGCCATGAAAGTGAAAGATCTCTACAAAGAGAACTACAAAACACTGAAGAAAAACGATAGAGGACACAAACAAATGGAAAAATATCCCTAGAAAAATCAACATTGTTCAAATGACCATATTACCCATAGTAATCCACAGATTCAATGCAATCCCTGTCAAACTACCACATCATTTTTCACAGAATTAGAAAAAACAATCCTAAAATTTATACAGAGTGCAAAAGAGTCAGAATAGCCAAAACAATCCTAAGCAAAAAGAACAAAGCTGGATGCATCACATTACCTGATTTCAAATTATATTACACAGGTATGGTAGCCAGATACTTTTGATACAAGAGGAGATACATGGACTAATAGAAAAGAATAGAGAATCCCAAAATAAATCCAAACATCTACAACCAACTGATCTTTGACAAAGCAGACAAAAACATACACTGAGGAAAGGACCTCCTATTCAATAAATGGTGCTGGGAAAATTGGATAGTTTCATACAAAAAAATGAGACTTGATCCCTATCTCTCACCACATACAAAAAATAACCCAAGATGGATTAAAGACTTAAATGTCAGACCAAATCATAAAAATCCTTGAAGAAAACCTAGTAAAAACTCTTATGGACATTGACCTAGACAAATAATTTATGGCTAAAACCCCCAAAGCAAATGCAACAAAAACAAAAATAAACAAGTGGGCCTTAATTAAACTAAAATGCTTCTGTGCAGCAAAAGAAAAAAACAACAGAGTAAATAAGTAACCTACAAAATGGGAGAATATATTCACAAACTGTACATTTGACGAAGGACTAATATCCAGAATCTACAAAGAACTCAAACAAATCAGCAAGATAAAACAAATAACCCCATTAAAAAGTGGGTAAATGACATATGCAAATGGCCAACAAACACAAGAAAAAATGCTCAATATTAGTCATCATCTGAGAAATGCAAATTAAAGCAAAATGCAAATTAATGAGATGCCACCTTATATCAGTCAAAATGGTCATTATTTTTAAAAATCAAAGAACAATAGATAATTGGTGAAAAGAGTACACTTATACACTGTGGCTGGGAGTACAAATTACTACAACCTCTATAGAAATCAGTATGAAGATGTCTCAGAGAACTAAACATAGATTTACTATTAGATCCAGTAACCCCACTACTAGGTAACTACCCAAAGGAACAGAGGAAATTATAGAAAAAAGACACCTGCAGTCATGTTTATCATGGCACAATTTACAACTGCATAGATGTGCAATCAACCTAACTGCTCATCAACCAGTGGATAATGAAAATGTGGTGTTTAGACACCATGGAATACTATTCAGCCATAAATAAGAATAAAAATAATGTCTTTTGCGGCAACTTGGATGGAATTAGGGAACATTATCCTAAAATGAACTAAAACAGGAATGAAAAACCAAACACTGCATGCTCTCACTTATAAGTGGGAGCTAAACTAAGGAACTGCAAGGCATGTAGAATGGCATAATAAACATTGAAGACTCAGAAGGGAGACGGTGGGGAGAGAACTTGGGATAAAAAATCAAGAAGGTGGGGAGAGAACTCAGAATAAAAAATTGGGTACAATGTGCATAGATGGGGGTGGAAGATACACTTAAAGCCCAGAATTCTTTGCCACTATACAATGCATCCATGTAACCAAAAATCACTTGTACCCCCTAAAGCCATTGAAATTTTCTAAATGCTTCGAGAATAGAATAATGCAAACAATAAAAGGTAATTTTCTACTGTTCAGAAAATACACTTGTCTATGTAACTATGTGTGATTTCCATCTAGAATCTTCATTTTAATACTAAATGTGGATAAAACCTAGTTCTCCTGGTTTTAGCTATTTTCCTTACCAAATGAAGACTCTTTATCTGGTTGTTTCAGGCACATGTTGGAAGAGCAAGAACTTCTAGAGAGTCCAGTGTCAACTTGATTCACCTAATCATAAAGCATATGCTGGAGGTCACTCTCAAAGTCGAATATTACACATACAGGGAATAAACTTAAGTTGATAGCCTTTTTCTTCCATTCCTGTTGAACAGATGATATCACAATGTGAGCATATGAGACTCTCCTGTCATCAGAGCATCATCACATAGAATTTCCTTGACAGAAGTCCAATTCCATGGAAATTTTCCAAAGCTGTGGCATTTGCTTTTCAATGTTCTATAGTCCACATAGAGTTGACCTCCAGGAAAATCTCTAATGGGTCTATCAATATGTCCGATATATTTCTGATTCCCTTTTTACCTAATCAATTATCAGGACGATCTGTAGGTTTCTCAAAGCCCAGTGATAATCATACTCTGAAGTATCCAGCTGATCGCCCAGTGAACCAAAATCATCCCTCTACCACAAGAATGAAGCTTCTTATCATCCTGCAGGGTTTCATCTACCTGCATTATTACCATTAAGAGCAATAGAGCACAGTACCTGGCACAAAGTAGGCACTCAGTATGTATGTGGTTTGAACTGAATGAATTATGAAGTGCCATTATACAATACTGTAACTTATTCCCATCTACTCCCACTCCACAGAACTCCCCAGATTTACACACCCACTTTCTTTTCAATATGTACCCTTTTATGAGTAGGGAATTCCCCATAAAACCAGAATTGTCTTTTGGAGGGCAGGCCTCTTAGAGTACAGGCTTTCCCTGCTAAGTAAGTGATCTAGGAACTCATTGTCATCAATGTACCAGCTAGCATTGTGGTGAGATGCTGTGTTCAGCTTCAATCAATTTTTTGGGGGGCGGGGGGGACAGATTCTTTCAACATATTTGTGCATTTCATGTGGGCAAGTACACCTGCCCACATCATGTTGTGCTTAGCAGTTTTTGACCTAAAATGGCATGACCCCCATACCCCCATGCCCCACCCTCCCTATTCACTCAATTTTGCACAGGTGGACTTTTTTGTTGTTGTTGTTTCCCCTGATGAAAAAAGTACTCAGAGGGAAGGAAAAATTTTGTCAATGTGGAGGAGGTGAAACAAAAAATACAGCAGAAGCACTAAAAGGCATCAAAATTAATGAGTTCAAAAATCATTTTGAGCAATGGAAAAAAAGCATCTCAATAGATGTATTGCATCAAACAGAGAACACTTTGAAGGTGACTGAAGTTTAAACATGTAAGAATAAATACACAATTTTTAATAAATAAATTTTGGGGGTTTTTTTGGTCCCCCTATATGGTTAGTCTTCTTGTTGTTAGAGGCATTTAACTACCTATAAAGTACTAGTAAGAGGGCAGGCTAGGCTATTTGCTCCCCAGAAAACAAGTCTAAGTCATGTGGTTTAGAGGTGATCCTGACATCTAGAAATACAGAATATTTATCCGTCAAAATGCTGTGACCTTCAGGTAAGTTAAGTTTCTAAACACATCTCTAAAACACAACAAACATAGCAATTTTGTTGATGTCTTAAATTTCTAGTTTTGGGTAATGCTTATTAACAAAATACAATACTTGTCAATCATTGTAAGCATATTTTAGGTGTCTTTTTGTATAAATATCTTCTGTTTAGTTGATTGAGTTCTTGATTTTTATGTACATTCTATATTCTCTGAGAACTCGTCATACATTTTGAGTATACTACTTAAATAATTAATACTCTGCCTTGAGGTTTGTCTTAGTCAGTTTGGACTACTGTAACAAATTATTATAGACTGGGTGGCTTAAATAACAGAAATCTATTTCTCACAGTTCTAGAGGTCAGGGTACCAGCTGGGTCAGGTCTGGTGAGTAACCTCTTCAGGTCTGGTTTACAAACAGACACCTTCTTGCTGTGACCTCACATAATGGAGAGCAGAGAGAGATTAAAGCTCTCTCGTGTCTCTTCTTAAAAGGACACGAATCCCATTTATGGAGGCTCCACCTGATGACCTAATCACCTCCCAAATACCCCGCCTCCTAATACCATCACATTAGGGGTTAGGATTTCAACATACGAATGAAGGGGCACAAAGATTCAGTCCACTGGAAGGTTATGCCGATTCAATGAAAATCTAAAGAGAAAAAAGACCAAAAGCCAGAATATTAGAAACCCAGGAAAGGATATGTAGTGCAAAAGCCAGAATTCATTCTAACTGAACACCAAGAAACTAAATGACCATTACAGACAGAAAGCAGGAAACTGGCTAATGAATGTGGTTGCACTTACAACAGACTTCACACTCCCTAATGAACAATTATCTATTCTAGTTTGTGCTACACAAGAGCTCCCTTTGCCTTTCAGTTTAACTCCCCCACAGACACAGACATTTGTTTTCCTAACCCCAACCTTTTAAGCCAACTGGATATTAAAGTATTTTAATGCTTATTCTAAAATCAGGCACACTAACATTGCAGCAAAACATTGGTTGTTATCCTCAAAGGTTGTTCTAATCCTTTTCTCCTTTTTTTTATGCTGTATCTATTACTTGTTCATGAATGTGTTAAAGAATTCCTTTCTTTCAAAATGACATTCTAAGATTATACATACTGACTCAGTTAAGCAGATCTGATAACTGCAAACCTCAAATCTTCATTAAGGGAGAAAAAAGAAGAGAGATAAAATAGAATGTGTGGTTTTAGTTATTTTTAAAAAGAGAAGGATATGTGAAGGGAATATGTGAAATTTTAATAACTGTTAAGTATGATAAGTATGATTGTGAATAGGTAGTTATCTATTACATTATTTTATGTTTTGTGTTGATGTTTGAAATAGCTCAAAACTTAAGATTGAAAAAAAAGTAACTATCTTCAGCTAGAAAAGTCAAATTGCAATAGTCATAAGATTTAGAATTTCCCACACCCTAAATTATTGCCACTGTTCTTACTTTGACAATCCTCAGTCCTGATTAAATTTTACTTCTTTTTTTTTTTTTTTGCTCTGCTTTCAGACTCTCCAGTGTTGCTGCACAAAGCCATGAAACTGTTGGTTCCATTACAAACTCACCCAACCAGTATAAGATAGAGGCTTGCTTTTACTTAGCAATTTGTTTTCTCCTTCCACTTTAATCAACTAGTATCATATTAAACACTCAGGCTATCCTAAATCCTTTTCACTTTGCTCAGATCTCAACACTCTTACCTCTTCCTGAAAAATCTTTGAAAAGCTTGTTGACAAGGATTACCCACTTCCTAGTTATTAAACCTTTGTAATACCCTCCCTTTCAGTGTAGGAGAGATGTGTGATTTGCTTCTAACAAACAGAGCACGGCAAGGTGAGGGGATATCACTTCCATGTTTATATCACATCATATAAGATTCCACCATAGCAGAATGGAATAAGAGATTCTCCTTGCTGCCTTGATAAGGCAACCAGTCATGCTGAGGAAGTCACACAGCAAGGAGCTGTGGAAGGACTCCAGCCAACATCTAGTAAGAAGCCAGGTCCCTCAGTCAGATAGCCTCAAGGAAATGAATTTCTGCCAACAATTGAATTAACTTAGAAGCAAATTATTCCCCCAGTCAAGTCTCCATATAAAAATGCAGCCCAGCCAACACAATGGTTGCAGCTTTGTAAGATCCGGGGCAGAAGATTCAGGTAAGCCATATCCTAATTCCTGAGCCATGGAAACTGTAAGAAATAAATGGTTGTCATTATTAAGTGTAGTTTGTGGTGCTTTATCATGCAGCAATGGAAATCTAATACACTGGATTAGAAATAAAAAAAGAAGAAAGGAAAAGGAAGAAAGAGGAAAGGAAGAAATTGTATCTTACTGTAGAGGTAAAAGCAGGAGAAATGTAGGATGCTCTACCAGAGAATCAATAACTAACACCATACAACTGTCACAAATACGAAACATAGTTAGTTGAAAAGGAATTACCTCTGAGCTGCTGCTATCGGAAGAGTGGAGATTTAACGGTGTTGCATCGGAAATACCGTGGAATTTTGTTTCTAGATAACAAGGAGACGCAAATACACATTCAGTTTAGAATTCAATCAGTAAACACAATGAAGCACTTACTATGTGCTAGTACTAAGTAAGCACTCTGCATGGAGTGTCTCATTTAATCCTCACAACAACCTATGAGGTAAGTATCATTATGACCTCATTTTTTTCAATATGTGGAGTACAATTCAGGGTTAAGTATAAGTGGTCATTGTACAGGTAAAGTTGGGGTCTCACTTTGGTGCCCATGTCATCTGACTTGAGATGACCCCATTTCAGAGACAAGAAAATTGAGACATAAAAATGCCAAGTGATTTGTCCAAGACCACACAGCAAGTAACAGATGGTACTGGAACTAAATTTCAGTCTGTCTTATTCCAAAGTCTTAGCTCTTAACCATCAGCACAGTGAGAGTGCAGGTCAGGGCAGAGAGTGTGGCATGGGAAACGTGAGTGGGGATCACAAGCATGGAGAACAATCGAACAATTTTGAGAGACCACAGGGCAACAACAGCCACCCATTTCAGGGATACGAAGAAAGCAGGTAACAATATTTTGCAACACTAAGTGAACTCAACATTTTTTACAGAATCAATGGGGAAAAAAATCAAATGATCTTTAAGCAAGGAAGTTATATTCCTGGACAAAAGACTGTGGCAAAAAAAAAAAAAAAAATGACATGCAATACGACATCCAGAGAAGGATCAGAAGGTGGTCAGTTAAACTTAGCCAATATTAGAAAATTCAAACTAGATCAGGATAAAAACAATTTCTCTGGCTAAGAGCTTTCACCAAGAACCTGGAAAATTATATCAAAAGCTACTGTCTAGTTTTATATTGTGGCATTAAATTATATGAACTAAAGCAGTTCATCCAATCTGGGGATTCAGACATTGTCCACAAAATCTTTTGTGGCTTAAAAAAAGCACTGAATTAGAGAACTCTTCCTATTGTTATAGACACACAGTGGATTGAATGAAGCCTCAAGAGTCTTACAATGAACATTCTGGTGATCAGAGTGGATGAAACCCTTTACTCAAGTCTGTTTTAACAAGGTGAATTTCTGCCTGGATGAGTATATTTTACAAGCCAGGGTAAAACCCAAGCAGAAGAGTCAGAGTCAGCTATCAGTAATTCATTGAGCACAATGAACCCAGGTGGCCTAGGGTACAGAGCCAAGAGCAGAGCTGAGGATCAGCAACCCAAAAAAGTGAGTTAGTGTGGGGAGCAGGTAGGTGGTGGGAAACTGACTCAAGTGTGAGCCAAGTATGGAGTCAGCCTGCTTACCTGTGCTCCAGAGTAACTTCTACCACATTGAGTGGGTCCTTGATCAGAGAATGGCCTGACGCTTAGCTAGACACCCACACACGGCAGCCTTGTCTCCTGCCCTTCCCTCAACAAATTAAAATTCCCAGGAACAACTTTCCTAGCTACCTCGCCAATATCGCTGGATTCATATCCCTCAAAATGTGGTACATGTTATTTATTCTTAGCGTCCCCATCCTGAAAACAAAGCAAGAGCTTAAAGCCTTCTCAGGACATCCAGTTTACAGCCATGCTTTTCTTTCACAAAAGGCAAACATTGCTGAGGCATTTAAGTACTTCCAGTGGCGTTGGATCCATCATCAGAAGGATACTTACCAGGCTGTCAAGCATGTATTGATTTCTTAGCCTGTATAGTATATGATGAAGAACTCTTCTTTCCATGGACACTTTGCCTTATTGTGTTGGAACAGTTCTCCCCAGGTGGGCAGTTGCACGTAACTCATCATGACACCTGATTTGCCCACCACATGTGAAATGGTTGGTCAGTAGAAAGCAAGTCTCAAAAATGTGATGGAAGAAGCTGCATAATGCCTCTAAGTTATCCTAACTAGAGTCACAGCAGATAAAATCATGTCATATTTTAAGAGAATCTTCATGAGCCTCATGTTTGTTTCCTGCCTTCTCCTGGCTAGGATCTCTTGCTGCTCGTTTTGGCCCCCAACCTGGTTTTGGTCCCGGAACTTTTGATCTGTTCTCATCCTACTATTTTCATTTTTAATTTCTAACTTAAATGTTCCCCTTATTATCTTGACATGATTTGGCCCCAGACTCACCTCTGCTCATACTGCTCGATGGATACTGCTCACGTTAAAGATTGATGGGTATATCTTAATGCAGAATACATAACTTTTAAAATTCTGTAGTTCTTAATATACCTGTTTGCAGGGTAGACCCTAAAGACATTTCCTCTTTCTTTCAACTCTCTCCCAGTTTACATTACATTGCTCTTCTCTGGTTTTTCTCCTACCTCTTACTTTTCCTGCTTATCAGTCTCCTCCATGTGTTCCTCTGATGACCACTTAAATGTCTTCCCATGTAATTGGTTCTCATCTTCCCAAAAGCTCTGATCTCATCCTCTGTTCTTTCACATTACGTATCACCCTTGGGGGTTGGCATTCACACCCATGGCATCAACTCACAAGCGAACTCCATAAACTATATCTTTTGCTCAAAACGTTAAGCAAACATGCCTAATCAACATTCCTACTTGGATAACCAATGAGAAGCTCAACATCCACATGCCAAAGTTGATAACATCTATCTTTTTCCCAAAACCGGATCTTACTTCTGTATCCCCAGTGGATGATCTGACTCAAACATCCAAACAAATATTGAGAATTTATCTCTGTCGCTTCATCAAATCAGACTCCAAATCCCAACTGTCTACCTTTTTAGTGGCTCTTGAATTTATCCATTCCTCTTAATTTCTCAGTTACCTTTAGACTTCCATTCACTTCTTCCCTAGACTTTAGCAGCAGCTTCTAACAGATTTCTTGGACTTCTATCTTCCCTTCCTCAAATACATTGTCCATTCCTGCACCAGAATAAACTTCCTAAAATACAAATTTTATCAAGTTGTGGAAGATATCACAATGGCTCTCTACAGCTTTCAGGAAGTAATTGAAAGTCCTCGTTTAAACCCAAGACTCGCAATAGTTTCCTGCCCACTTCTCTAACTCCATCTCCTACATCTCCTCAGATATGCTCCTCTTTCTAGCTACACAATTTGTAAATCTTTAATTATATCTTTAAACCTTTGCACAGAATAAATTCCCCTTATCCCACAACCTCCTTTTTTGACTAGCTAATTCCTACTTATCTTAAAAACTCTTCTCAGATGTTACCACCTCCAGGAAGCCTTTCTAATTCACCCCTGCCTTCCTTGGTCTGACTTGGTTCCCTTTTCTGTACCCCTTCACATATGATTCTACCCCCACTGGACTATGAGATCCCTAAAAGCAGGAGCTTATAAATCCATTCCTAGCATTTGGCATAATGTTTGACATGGAGCAGGAATTTAATAAATATTTGTTTAAAGAAAGGGAAAGAGAAGGAGAGAAGGGGGGGAGGGTAAGTCGGTTTGCAAAACCTATCTTAGAAGCCGAATTTTAGCTTGATTAATGGAAGACAGCTGTGGCTGGAGAGTTAATGGCATAACAACTGTGCTGCACTTAAATTAAGCAAATTCTAGAGCTGCTGGACATCAATTAATAAACTGAAACCTAACCTTGAGAAGATCAATCTGCCCCTTTCAAGGACTAGTTGATAAAATGACCCGAAGATACCATAAATCCTGTTCCTTTCTTATCTTATAAGGAGATCGTTAAAGATAAAAAAAATTGGGCAACCTAAATGACCTGAGGAAAGATCTTGGACTTTAAATAAAAGGAGCACTACAATGGAATTTCTAGGGGTCATTTTATCCAAATCAATTCTGAAGTTGAAGTTGTTTTATTCTTTACTAGTACCAGAGATGGCCACTCTCAATTTATTGTGATAACTATTATGAGTTATCTTTACAGTAGTATTTGTATGTGTGTGTATATTTCTGGATCTATGTGTATGTTTATTATTAAGGTGTGTCTATTTATTAATCATAGGGTCGTTCAGGATCTATAATCAATGGACGAAATTGAAAACAAGATAATGTTCCCTTTGGTATTTTGTTCTAAACTTCCTCACCAAAGTTTTGCATGTATAGAATTAATTTCAGCCTTTTTATTTCATTCCCAATTTCCAAACTAATGGATTGCCCTGAATACTATGCCATTAACTTAACACTTAAAAATAAACTCATCTTTATTCTCTTCCTTAAATAGTCTTCACCAAAAGATTTCACTAATCTACTGTGTTCTCAACCTTCTTAGAATTCTCCAGCCTCCAAACTCTGAAATTATCTTTGAACTCTCCCTCGCCAATACAACTCCCAATGCATATATACACATTTAATCAACTGCCAGCACTGTAGGATATAATTCTAAAATTCGTCTTAAATTTGTCCCCAACTCTATTCTAACTGATGCCATCATAGTTCAAGCCTTTGTTTCTTTTCTATACTTTTTTAAAATCCATGCGATACTGTTTTCTAATGTATACTATTGCAACAGTCTTCTAACTTCTACCCTTCAGTTCCTTTCCACTTCATTCAATGCTACACATTGCTGCCAAAATAATCTTCTAAAAAAAAGTCTATGCTTACAAAGCACAGTTCTGATTGTGTCATTCCGTGGCACTGTAAGAATATCAAATGAAGAGAAGATGTGACAATTGAAAATATTTCTGCAACTCACAATTGCTTACTTAAAACCCTAGTGCCTTGTAATGGCATTCAGAGAATTACAGGAATGTAAAATTGGTGAAAAGAAACTTAAATATAATCTTGCACAAGACCTCCCCTCCCCTCCCCCTGCAAGCTCTATCCCCCCAGGTATTCTTTCCTGTATTATCTTTTTCACTATCTTTAACACATCCTCTACTCCAGTCAGATTAAACAAATTATCAAATCTTTGACATTTCTGCCTCCATGACTATTATCAAACTCTTTCCTCTGCTAGAGTTCCTTCCCTTGAAATCTGTCAAAATGTACTCATTTTCTAAGTTCTAGGTCAAATGTCCCCTCTTTCATGAACACTTCCCTGATCCTTGCAAATTAAAAATCATCTCTCTTCAAACTTTTACAACTCTGCTTTAGTTCTTCTTAAGGCATTAGAACATTCTATTCTTTGTTATAAATGCCATTAATATCTCCCATCATTGCTACTTGGCTGTGAACTTTCAAAGGAGAGGGACCTTGGTTTATTTATTTGTATCCCCTCTGTATATTTTTTTCTACAGTTAAAAAAAAAATTACTACTTCTAAGTTGTTATTCTGTTTTATATTTTTCTTTTAAAAAAAGGTGAAAATTATAATATTTCAACTGAGGTCTCACGTTTTAACTTCCAACCACTAGCATTATTTTGGGAAAGAACATTTCTGAACCTTGGAACTACATCAAACAGTAAACAATGTTAGATTATTAAACAAATTATTTGATAAATACTTATAAAGCATCCACTATGTGCAGGAAGCACTATCCCAGCTGCTTGGAACTACAAAGATACAACTCTATTCACAGAGTTGAAAACTACCATCTGGGTACCATGTTCACTATTTGGGTGAGGGGTTCAATAGAAACCTAAACCTCTCCATTACACAACATACCCATGTACCATGCCTGCACATATATCTCCTGAATTTGAAATTTAAAAAAAGAAGAGCATAGTCTAATGAAATAAAACAAATTCGACATAACTTTAACACTAGGGTAAGTGCCACATGAAGAAAAACCTGCCGCAGAGATTTAAATAAGTATAAAACTCAGGGAAATCTTTGTGGAGGGACAGAAGTATATGAACCTTGAAATCATTTAGGCTGGGTTGGATCCCAGCTTACTACTTGTAAATGGCACTACTCTGGATCTCTGATTTCTCATCTGTAAAATGGAAATAATACTTACATTCAGCTCACGTCCTAAGACACAATAAGTGCTCAAAAAATAGTACATTCCCTTCTCCGTTTTCTACTGTTCTGAAAAGAAACAAAAAAGAGTAACCATAGCTCTGGGTTAACTTTAGTTCAAAGTGTCAAATTTGGAAATTTTTGAATCCTTTCACCACACTTCAAATTGACATCCCTAGGAGAAGGTAAAATGAAATCAGTGGTAATTAAAAACCACAGTTTTGAGGCTCTAACATAGCCAGGGATGAATTGCTGAAGAAACTAAAAATCTCTTTTTGTAGATGATGATTTCAGTTTGGGGTAGTAAAATCAAGTGCCATTAATCTCATCTATCAGAGTCACTTCTCTTCAGTTTCTCATGATGATTAATAATTGAGGCCATATCTCACAGTTACAAATATGCTTCAGTCCTGAAATGTTCCCAATAAATTTACCATCTTTTTCAAATGGATGTTTTACTGTCAGCACACAGCTTTGTATTCCTGTTATAAAGGCATTGAGCAGTAAGGCTTTAAACAAGTCCGGTAAAAGCGCCAAAACAGGTGTTGTATAAGGCTTCCACAAGCCATTGTTAGGAAAGTACTTACTGTGCCTGGCTTCCCAGTTCCTCTGGACCCCTTTTGTGGCACAAACTCCAAGTGAAGGAGAGCTAAGCAGCCCCCAGACTCCAAACATTACAAACCCAAAGTGACTTCAAATTTAATCACAAAATTAACTGCCTTTGCCAAGTCTATTGTGTCTATCAATCCCATGGTCCTGAGAGCTATGATGACCTTAAACCAAGTGGAGTGATTCTGGGTGAGGGTCAAAGAGCCACTGGAATCCACTTTTCCTCTGATAGCAGACAGGAAAGATAGACTCTAGATTTTAATCTGTTCCCAACAGTCTAATTACCCACTGCAAAAAGTATTAAATCTATTTAACTCTACAAGCATTTATGCACCTCCTATAGGTGCCAAGAATTCTGCTAGGTATTGAGTATAAAAACACAAATAAGACAAGGTAGATTTTAGATGCTTATAACACTGGGATGCTTGAAAAATGGAAGTAGGCAAGTTATACTGCAGGTATGTGTTTTTAAAGTAAGATAAAATAAGACTTCCTAACAAGGTGAAGGCTAGCTTCAGAGGGGTTATCAGGAAAAAACCTTGAGAACCATGGCACATGCTCTCCAGCCCATGGTGTTCAGACAGAGGAGCCAGGTCACCCACCTGAGTTCATCACCATCCTTTATGATCTGGGCAGCTCTCTCCTGTGCCCTGCTCTGAACATAACATAACAACGTCGTCCTTGCCCTAAAGGCTAACAATTCAGGCTGGAGAGACAGCTTGTTCTGACACACTCCCAAATAAGCTTCAAATGTACAAGAGAAAAGCCAGATCAAATCTAAAGAAACAGCATCAGAAATACAGTAAATCTATGATGACTAACTGACCTAACTTATGACCTATAAAAATCATTTTTCTTCCAAAGACAGCTAATGTAGTCATAGCCACCACTGCACCAAATATACAGCTTGATAAATCAATTTATTCCATACTGATACATGGTCCAAACATAATATGGTTTTAAATAACTTTGAAAAATATTTCTAGTATCTGACAGAATCTGCATATTTTTAGATGAGATTTGCACAGCATCTTAAAAATCTTTCATCAATTCAACAAACAACCTCTGAGTTACTGGTACATGCACAACACAGTGTAAAGTATTAGCAGGCATAAATAAGAAAGTTCTGCCCCTGAGGCATTTACTATCAAAAACAGAATTTACAAAGTTAGAACCTAATATTTATTACTTGCTTCTGATTGCATGTATTTATCCTAATTACATAATTAGATGCAATCATGCTGAAAACAAAAGGGAGACTGAATTTTATTTTAAGAAAGCTTTCTTGAGGCACAAGATGGAAAAACAAAAATCAGTATGTGAGCCAAGTGCCAGAAATCAAAAATTCAATTGCAACTATCGATATCAAAAAAGACCACAAAAGGTCAATCGTAAAAGCTTATGTCCAAGGGTTTAAAAAAAAAAAGTGGTCATCACAGACTATACAGAAAGATATTATAATGTGCGAAGTACTCTAAAATTTTATGTATGGAAGAAACCTAAAGTATTAACTTATACAACTCCATGATTATATAGATGTAAATAATTACCTTTTTTATTTTAAAACACTGAATACTTTGCTATTTAGCTTCAGAGTAGACTCTGATCCCTGTCACACAATGAAATCTTTTCTTCCTCCACCATATATGCCAAAAATATTCACATTTTAAGAGCTTCAACATATTACATCCTCTCTTTATACTGTTTGAAATCCCTTGATTCTAAGTGCAGAGAACACAACAGAAGAAAAAGATGCTCTGACCAACATGCTGGTCAGTGAGATGCCACATCATTGCAGAGGGTAATAGCATTAATACCTGCACCAGGGGCTGGCAGTGAGGAGAGTGGCCACGGTGCAAAGTTCAGTCCCCTGGCTGACTCAATAGAATCCTTACACAGCCATCCAATTCCCCGTGCCTTGTTCTAGGAGGTAGAAATTGTACAGCTCTTGGTGTGTCTCACAAACTGCGGTCATTTTCTCAAGTGCTTCATCTGGGCCCCCTAATGATGCCAAACAACCCCAGTCAATCTGGGCAGCCCACCTGAATGCTGCAGCTCAATGCCCTCTGCTTCCTGCTTCCAGGACATCTCCAAAGCCCTCCAGTGCTGCACCTGCACTGCTGTCGCCTGTTAGCAAGCTCTTCCATAAGGCAGACATCTTTTCCTGTTCTTTTCTTTTAACACCTGGCTGGACCACACAGCATCCTGACACTGTCTTGAAACACCGGGATGGTTCTTTTATTGCAGAAGGCACTGATCCTAAAGAGGAACATTTCTGACTTCCGTTGTCTCTCCTCCTATTTCAGCCTCCTCTCCCCACGTCCTGCACCCTCCTCCCCACAAAATAATACATCCCATCAGCCCAGATCCTTGACCTTGGAAGAACCAATTTTGTTCCCTCACCATTTGTGCCAACCTCCTCACTCAGCCTGTCCAACTTCAGTTTTGTGTTTCTCTTCAATTTTCATCAAATATTTGTTCACACTTGGCATTATGGAAGGTAGGTACAATGCAAAGTAAATAAAAATATTCTCCACACTCTTACATAGTTATTAACACTCTTTGTGAAGTTTTGTCATATCCATAACCCTCATTCTCACACACCAAAGTTACCATAATATCATAGGTATTTTATAGAAAAGTGGGATCCTTTTAATCTTGCAATTTAACGACATTCAATGGGGTGAACAGAATCACCCCAAAGTGTTGCAAAATAACAAGAGAAAATCCTTGCTTGAGGACTTTGGTTGAAAACAGATAATGGTATAAGTAAGGGATTGACAGTAGTGGGATACTGCCAGGGTGGGTGGGGGGACAAAACACCAATAAGGGTACCAGGCAAAATGGGGCCCAAACTTTACCTGTGCGATGTCCACTTGTATACCTAATCCTGAATTGTACCACATATCTTTAAAATAAAATATAAAAACAAACAAACAGATATGGATCCCCGATGTTTCTTACATATATAAAAATAATTAGGTAAGAAAGAAATTTGAACCCAAGAGAGAACTCCAGATCTGACTCCTAATTTCTTAATCTCCAATGTTGAGCTTATAATGTCTGGTAGTCTAGATTAGTTTTCCAGACTGAGATTAGATTACAAGAAAAGCATTAATCCAAAATATGGAATCGTACTGAGGTTTGTATCATCATTGCAGGCTGCTCAAAGGTGCCCCCTAGTCCAAAAGTCCCATTCACAACTTCGCAATGGGGGAAAGATTCTCTGGCTCTCAGAGTGTGGAATATTCCGTGAAGGTCATCTTTTCCATCCCATTCTCTTCTAGCAACTCTAAATAGCAAAGGCAACCCTCCCCCAGAAGACTAGCTGTATAAGTGCCAAAGGTATAGACGCTGTGCCCACAAATCTTGGGTTGTAGCCCCAACTCTGCCCCTTCCTAGCTGTGGGACATCGTGCCACAGGGGAACTAGCTACAGGACTCTCCATGCCTTAGTTTTCTCATCTCCAAAATAGAAATAATAATAGTACACACCTAGATTGTTATAAAAAACATATACATTGTTACATGTAAATCACATAATGCACAATTTAGCACTTTGTAAATACTCAGTAAATTTCTTGGAAACATGCGTATTGTGGTAGGGAGTGATTTCAGAAGATATTCCCACCTGTTAACAATTCTCCCCTCACAAACACACAACACTTGTTAGTGACTTCACCTCCAGTTCAGGATTGCTACGAAAATATTAAGAGTATGGATTATTGTTCAGGGAATTATTCATATTAGTGAGAATGTATTATAGACAGCAACAGACATATATATAGACCTATAATCATCTCACTTCTGCTGTTTAAAATGATAGCAGACAAAACGTTAGCTAAAATTATGAAGGAGTAGGGAGGCAGTGATAGTGACCAAAAAGTAGTATGAAGTATTGGTTAAAGCAGGAGGCCCAGACAGCAGAAAAGCTGGAACAGACACCACAGGCCCAGTAAGTAGCCTAACAACTGTGGCTAGAGGGTCTGACAGCTGGGATTTATGTTTTAGACTTATGACTATAAGATACATCAAGGGTATAGTTTACTTAATACTCTGGTGTTTCATGAGGCGTACCCCCACCATATATTCAAGAAATCAGTAGAGAGCAAGTTGACTCTAAAATCCCATCTTATCCTCCATTGTTTGAGGGTCTAGGTCTAAAGATGAAAAGTGAGTAGAACTGGTGGTTCAACTTTGCGTGCCTGGTTGATAAAAAGGTTGGGGATAATCAGGGAGTTACTATTAAGGTACAGTTAATATGCCTTTGAAATTCAAATCCAATGCAAATTTTAAAACAATTTTTAAAGACTGCAAGTAAAGCACTATTGTTCCAGTTAGTAAGTACATTACTTCAGAATTGCTTCTAAGTGTGCACACCACAAATCCTACCCCTTTTATAATCCCAGAACCAACAGAAGGCCTTTTACTCAATAGACCTTTAAGAAACATTTGCTACTAGAGATTATGATGATATACACATATATATGAATAATTTGTGGTACATCTAACACAAATATTGGGATTGAGTACTTTAAATGCATCAAGTCAAATCTTCACAACAACCCCCCAAAATATACATAGCATTATTCCCTCTTTATAAGAAAACTTCATTTATGAGAAGCTAAATTTCTTAACTAAGGTTACATGAATTAAAAATAGCAAAGCCCAGCTTAAACTATGTCTATACTGAAGATACAATGTTCTCAAAAAAATAACATTCTGAAACAGGCTGCAGAAATATGTCTCTGAGCACCAAAGTTCCCAGTGGTGAATAAAGTACCTCATTTCTAAATTCCTCTTCAGAACATTAACTGAGTTAAATAATACATGAACCAAACACAGAGAAACATATTCCAGTTCATTGGTGATGAAAATAATTTATTCCAGTAATTCTGGACATATTCCTTAGCATTCATTTGAATATGGCACCAGTTGACAGTGTTGACGTACGAAGAACACAGAACAGTGTTCTGCCAGCCCGCCTCTTTCTTCTCCCTGACCTGTGTCAATACTGCCATTAGTAATATTTTCAATAAAGAATCAAGCAAAACAGTCCAAAATGCTGGCTATTTTTTATCATTTATTTTAACAGTTCCAACATGTACAATAGCCACAGGCTTATCTTCAAATTTATAGGCTAATGTCATTAATTCCTTAAATTGTTAATCAGTTATAGCAGATTCCAAGTGATTTTCATTATTGTCCTGTGATTATAAAAAAAAATCTTCATTTCCCAGCAAGTGCTCAATATATGCTTTCATTTTAGTTCGAAAAGTGGTCATCTGTGATACATTATTTGTAAGAGAAATAAGCAATACTTTCTAAGTACTCTTTACAGTGCTTCCTCCCAAATCATGAAATCTTACCAATGAAAAGGACATTAGGAATATTTTATTCAAGTTTATTATTTTATAGATTTTTTTTAAAACAGGTTCACCACGTCTAAGGATACAATGATAAAGTTGAAGTCTTCTGAATAAAAGATGACAATAAGATTAGCTTTCATGAAAAAAATCTTTAAAAGCTCTAATTGTACTATTATTGGTTCTCACTGTATTTTTTTCTCCACATTAAAACTAAGGCTGCATCATTTCATTCTCGTGAGGTAATGGGACCACACTGAAACTGAAAAACTACCAAGGAGGTTGATTTTAGAAATACACAAGGTAGAATCAACAAGATCTAGTAATTGATTAGATAGGGAGATGAGAAATTGAGGTTTGTGCATCCTAGACAGTAGCTTAAAGAGGAAACGTAATAGAAAGCTAGAGTTGAATTGATCAGGGAGATAAATGGAATGGGGGGAAAACAGTATTTTGAAAATTGATGTGGAACATATTTTTCAGATGTTTTCTACATGAAACTGACTGGATTTGTTGACAAGGTAAAAATTCTCCTAAATCATCACCACAGACAAAACTCAGTATTTACAATGAAAAGAAAAAAATTATATGATTGGTCATTTAAAGAAGACCAGGACAAGCTAATCTTCAAGGTGATTAACACCTCATTTTAATAAGAATTCAATCTGGGTCAGATGATGGTTATTATAAAAATTATGTTGTCAACTAATAATATTAAATTAACGGACCTCAGCGTATAAAACACAAAGTATCTTCTTTATAATTATACATGCAAAGTTTACAAGCATAACCATAATAAATATAAAATTCAAAACAGAAGTTTAGCATATGTGAACTTGATTAACCTATTAGAGTTCTCAAATAAAATGAAAAATGTCATTAAGTAGGAAAACAAAAAACAAAAAAATGAGGTTAAGGGAATGAAAAAACAACAGTGACATCTGCTGTCTGTTTTTATAGTTTCCTTAAAATTATTCTTTACACTTCATCTCTTTTCCCTCAATTTTCTTCTATATTTATCATTGTCATATCTATAATGTAAGAAATGCTTTGATGACTAAGCTCATTCTATCTACTCCATTGATTTGTTCCCAGAGAATAATCTAAAGCAGACTACTTTTGAGTATATGATCTGTGTCACAGATCTTTAAATACACACACCTTTAAATACTCTGATGAGAGATTTCACCAAAATTTGAATGTATAATAATGCTATCCATGAACTACTGAGAAGTTAATAGTCTTATTGCTACTGTTCTTTATGTTTTACCAGTAATATTTTTAAAACAAAACAAAATGACTTGTCCTTTAATCTCTATGATAATATATGAAGCACAATGCAGTCAGTTACCTTGACATAACAGCATTTAGATTTCTCCATGGAAGAAGCATAGAGATGTACAATTTTAGAACTGAAAATTCTTAGGCTGCCTCACCACCACCAGTATCAAGTTTACAAACAGGAGGGATAGGCAGCAGCTTATCCTAGAAACTATGTTAGCATCCCACATCTTGTTGCCTGGAACACCACAATCATAGAGTCATGCCCTTGGTTAGTGAATCTGTCACATTAAGTTCTTACCTATTTCATAACGTTCAGTTTCATCCTAGAAGAATAAGACATTGGGTCATTAATGATCAGTAGTTCCTTGGAGGGAAAGAATTAATCAAATACATTTTCTGCTTGGCAGTTAACTGGTGAGCTTTTCAGCTGGGGGAGAAAGGAGAATGATTTTGTCATTGAGACACTGGCTCAAGCAGGCAGGCAGAATAGTGGGGAGAACTAAGTAAACAGGGTGTAAGGACACGAATTACGTGGTCAAGGGTCAGAAGGAAGGAAAGCAACACAAAAAAGAAGGAATAACACCGCAAACTTGAACTGCTTTAAAATTTTGATCAATCCTCAAAGTGCCCATAAAACAATCTCTACATAAATATTAAGTAAACACTAGCAAACAGTTGTAAAATAATGAGAAGTAAAGAACCAAGAAGATACTTTAACTTTTGAACTGGTGATGCAAGTCCAAAAAAAAATCACAGGAAAGAATAAGTGTAGTACATGTGTCTTGCTTAGGCAGAGAGGAGCTTGTTTTTCTTATTTGGTATAAGAATAAAGGGATGCTACCCAGTCTCAAGACATGACAAATGACATTCTTCCTACACCAACAGTCCTCACCACAAAACAGAATCTGTGAAAGCCAATCTCAAGGTTTCATATAAGAGAAAACAATGCACATATAAAGGTTATTGGTTTGATAAAAGAAAATCCATTTTTAAAATGACAGCATAAAAAATTCTCTATTGGCAAGAAGCAGTTTTCATTCTAGGGAAAAGTGAAATTCAAGAGCTCATATGGGAGAAAGAGATCATTTGCTCTGTTTATTCTTGCCTGAACAGGCACATTCTAAATTGATCATCAGTGAAGAATAGGATAAACATTCCAGAGCAAATGTGCCTATGCTCTTGATCCCGACATTTGAAGAAAATTTATTAAGAACCTTTACATAAAAACAAATCTCCTCAAATATCCAATAAAGGTATTATACTTCAGAAATCTAAAGTCATAATGAAAGTACCAAGCCAACAAAGTGATGTTTTTCAATGAAATCATCGATCATTTAGTCCCTAAAAACAACATCATCAAGCAGATCATGGAAATTAGCACTGGAGAGAGTACTAGATAAACAAAAATGAGTAAGCCATGGACTCTGAACCATAGAGTTTTCAGCCTAATAGACAAATAGGACATAGATATAGGCAAAAGAAACAAATTATCCTTTCCTCTGATTTTCTGGTCCCATATCACTAGTTTAAGAGTTAAAGAATCTTACTGGTTCTTTTCATTGTTTCACTCTGTGTGACTATTTATTCTATATCTATGTGAAGATTGTGAAAACAATTGTTTTATGCAGTAAAACAATCTTTGGGATAGAGGGCAGTTGCCAAGGAGGGAGTAGTCAGTTCTCTATTGGGAAATCAGAAAACATCCTTTACAGGAGTGAAATGGGATGCATCTTTGAAAATCAGAAGATGAAAATGAAAATGTAAACACAAGAGAGATGCACTTTAACACAAAGAAAGAGATGAGAGGAGAAGCTATAAAACAACATGGCATGTTAGGGAAATCTAGTTTAATATGTCTGAGCATGGGATGTGAGGAAGGGAGATGTGAGGAATGAGGCTGAGAAGAGGCAGGAGTCAGATGCTAGAAGGGTCAATGTGGCATAGTTCAGTTAAGTTCAACAACTTTATAGCTATTTGGTGGTTTTTGTTTTGTTTTTAAATATGAACATAGAGAAGTCATCTCAATCAAGTTTACTCACAAGGAACGAGTTTTAGATTTTATCTCCATCAATTGAGTAAAGAGGATAATAAATAATTGAAAAAATGAACCCTGATAAATCATTCCAAGAAATTTAACAGTAAAATAAATGAGAACATAAAAATGAGGACAATGTCCTAATAAATAGTAAGGGTTTCTCATTTTAAATGCCTTCTTTGCATACTTAGTGCTTCAGAAGTGTTTATCTGCAAATCGCAGCCTCAAGAACAATTGAGAAAATAAACCATTCAGAGGCACCAATTGTCTTCACTAAACATTCTTTCTGGGTATACAGCTGGAAACTTCCCTTTCATTCAGCACTTGCTCATGGGTGAGATGGCTTAGTCCTTTTCCAAGAACATGTGTGCCAAGACTTAATAGCTCTGGACAGACATCTGGTAAGGGCTATAAGACCCACCTTGACTGTAGAAAAAGCTTTTTGGTTTCTGCAGGACAACCTTATGGGTTCTTTTCTCCTGACTGCATCTGTGACTGGCAGATTCCTCCTGAAATCAGATTGTAAGTAATCTTTGCAAGAAAAGTACACACCTAGGATCACGACAAAGATGAAACAATGAAGATGAGATATTGGTCCAAGTTAGTGATGGGTGTAAAATGAATTGTGAATTACCTCTTACCGACCATGTGTCTTGCAAAATGCTGTGATACTACTTAAAATATCAAAACTCAGAAGAACAAAAGCATTAGTAAATACTAAAGAGATAATAATGAGGAAACCTGAGCTTATAGCTAGGTCTTGACACTCTAGTAACTGTTAGTGTTTTTCACTTATATAGGTATAAATAAATAACACTGCAATTAAAAGGAGAGAAGAGAAGAAAAATGCATTAGAAAAACTTAATTGTGCATTTAATCTACCCGGCACTCTTGCCTGGACATAAAAACATTTCCATTAGGACACACAAAAAAGCCTCTCCTATATAACAATATGCAGGACTCTACCTAGAAAGCTTCTCAATTTTCTTAATTTGCAATTCCTATTTCATTTTTTCATAAACAAAGCCATAATGCTGTTAGTGCATGGACCATACTTCCTAATCCCTATACAGAAGAGATTCACTCAACCTTTTTTTGTTAAATATATATTCTCCATTTTAACTTCATCAGTTTTTATGCAATTTTGAGCAGAGCAGTTAAATCTACATTCAATGATAAGAGTCAGTGTCCCTCTTTTTTTTTTCTTGGAGTTGGTGTCTCACTCTGTCACCCAGACTGAAGTGCAGTGGCACACTCACGGCTACCGCAGCCTCGACTTAATGGGCTCAGGCAATTCTTCTACCTCAACCTTCCAAGTAGCTGGAACTAGAGGTGAGAACCACAATGGCCAGCTAATTTTTTTTTAATGTATTATAGAAACAAGGTCTCACCAAGTTGCCCAGGTTGGTCTCAAACCCTAGGCTTAGGCAATCCTCTCGCCTCAGCCTCCCAAAGTGCTGGGATTACAGGTGTGAGCCACCGTACCCGGCCAACAGCCAGTGTTCCTCAATGGCATAATGAGGAATCTAGGGTCAGATAAATATAGGTTCAAAGATCACTCCTGACTACTGAGTTGAATTACCATGGGAAAGTATTTAACTGGTCTAAATCTTAATTTCCTTATCTGTAAAATAAAGATGCCAATATTAAATACCGCAAAGGTTTTTTTCTGAGGATTACATAAAATAATCCACATAGCGCTATCTAGTGAGCACTCAACAAATGCTAGTTGTTCATTTTTTTGCAATGCTGCAGCATCTATAATGCATCCAATATGTAATAGCATTTGAGACTTGAAACTTACAAATTGACAAGTCTAGTAGAATATTGCTGCCACAACCACCAGCTGTGCACCTTCTCTAGGTATGTCAATCATCTTTTTTTTTTACAATACTGAGTAAAGATCAACACCTCCAATTTGTACATGTGTATTTTAGAAGAGAGGGTGTTGCCATTCTGGAAGGTTGCCTACCACCTGAAACTCTCTAATAGTCAGGGCTTTTATTCACAAACAATAGAATTGAAATGAGCTAGTTTTAGCAGAAAATGATAGAAGGTTACTAGCTAACTCACAGAACTACTGAGAGGATCAGTGCACAAGGTTTGAGGACAAATAGGACAGTGAGCCAATAACTAAACAGTGATTTTTAAAGGTGGGGCATAGCACATTATGGACCTATTCTTATAATTCCCAATGACAACCCTACTCACCAGTTAGAGTACACTTGATTCTGAATGCCAGAAGGTCCCCACAGTCACTCTGAACAAAGTTATCTTCACATGAACAGTAAATTGGTGGTGGTCACCAGAGGCCAGAAAGGGTAGGGCACAGAGAAAATAAAGAAAGGTTAATTAATGGGTGCAAAAATACAATTATATAGAAGAAATAAGACCTAGTGACTTCTGGTTTCAAAATGATGGCATAGAAGAAATCAGGCTTCACTCTTGCCCAACAGAAGACAAAAACCAAATATATAGCACTGAGATTCTTACCAACCATATTCTAGAACTCAAATACAAGGAAATGACGGTTCTCAGGAATACAGAAAAGTGAAAAAACTCTGAGCAGATGATAAGAGTATTGGATTTCTATATCCACAATGCCCTTTCCCCCAGTCTTCCTGGTATCAAGCATGGAAAATTTCAGAGGAAATTTTCCCCCGTTTCCACACTGGAAAAAGTGAGATTGAGCTGGGCAAAAAATACCCCCACCATCTTGGGTTCACTGGCAAGAGACCTGCCCCTGACTCAACCCAAGGAAAGTATCAGGAATGTCTGAAGAACTATTTGAGAACATCTAGAGACAAAGGGGGTAGGCATAACTATCATCCCCTGCCCTGAAAATACTTCTCTGTAACTCAGCAAAGAAGACACCAAATAAGAGTGACCACTCAGCAGCACCACTCTGTAGGAGGTACATTCA
This sequence comes from Tarsius wallacei, assembly GCA_963574415.1. Lineage (NCBI taxonomy): Eukaryota > Metazoa > Chordata > Mammalia > Primates > Tarsiidae > Tarsius > Tarsius wallacei. Next base: position 42,131 of record CAUYQG010153838.1, read on the forward strand.
AAGGGCCCCCAGGGCATAAACCTCTAACTAGCCTTCCCAGCTGCTGAAATATCCCCTATAGGACCTCCTGCATTCCAAATGGGCAGCCCGCCAATTATTTGCTAGAGCCTAGGCAAACCTGAACTTAAGATGTCATCTAGTCCTGAAAGGAGACAATGACCTAGCAGGGAAAAAAAAAGACATTCAGCACATAAATTACCAAAAATCAAAAAAAATCTATAAACAAATATACTCAATAAAACTAAAATAAGCCAGATAGAGAACACTGGCATAATTGACTAATCCCTCAATGCAAAGACATATATGTACTCCCATAAGAAATAAGAGCAAACAAGGACAAATGAACAAAGTAAGAAACAAATAAGAGATGTTTCGTGTTACAAATGTACAAAGTAAGACAAATGAACAAAGTAAGAAGCAAACGAGAGATGTTTCTTAAAACAAATGTCTTGTTACAAGACAGTGAACTCTCTAACCAAGAATTCAAAATAGCAGTTTAAAGGAAACTCAGTGATCTCCAAGATAACACAAAAAACTTATTCAGAAATTTATTAGAGAAAATTAACAAAGAGATTAAAATAATAAAAAAAAAATCAAACAGAAATCTTGGAACTGAGAATTATGTTTACTAAACTAAAAAAGGCTGTCAATTGAGGCTGTCAACAGCAGAATGGACCAAGCAGACAAAAGAATTGGTGAGCTTGAAGATCATGTATTTGAAATATACAATCAGAGGAGAAAAAGAAAAACAGAACAAAAAGAAACAAAGGACTGACTACAAGAGATAGAAAATTACCTCAAAAGACCAAGTCTAATAATTATTGATGTTCAAGAGGGAGTTGAGTAAGAGCAAGGGATAGAAAACTTATTCAAAGCAAAAACAAACAAAAAAGAAAACTATCCAAAAATTAAGAAAGATATAAATATCCAGGTCAGAGAATATCAAACAGATTCAACCCAAATAAGATTACCTCAATGCATATAATACTCAAACTCTCAAAAGTAAAAGATAAAAGGGGATATTCCTAAAAGCAGCAACAGAAAAAAAAATAACATATAAATAAACTCCTCCAATTTTCCTGGTAATAGATTTCTCAATAGAAACTATACAGGTCAGTTGGAAGTAGGACAATGTTTTCAAAGTGCTGAAAGAAAAATACTGCCATCCAAGAGTACTGTATCAAACAAAGCTATCTTTCAAATATGAAGGAGAGATAAAGTATTCTTCAGACTAACAAAAGCTACAAAAATTCACTGCCACCAGACCTGTCTTACAAAAATGCTAAAAGGAGATTATCAATCTGAAGGTTAAAAAAAAAGCTAGCCGGGCTCGGTGGCTCAGCCTGTAATCCCAGCACTTTGGGAGGCTGAGGTGAGTGGATTGCCTGAGCCCGTGGGTTCGAGACCTGCCTGGGCAACTTGGTGAGACCTCATCTCTACAATAAATCAAAAATTAGCCGGGTGTGGTGGCACGCGCCTGTAGTTCCAGCTACTTGGAAGGCTGAGGCGGAAGGATCGCCAGAGCCCAGCAGGTCGAGGCTGCGGTGGCTGGGAGCAGCCACTGCACTCCAGTCTGGGCGACAGAGTGAGACTCC